>WBMZ01006898.1:727-52945 GCA_013400975.1 Atrichornis clamosus | reverse complement strand
GATGGTGGTTTAGGGTTGGAGAGGGGGGAGCAGGGCTTGGGGACATGGTCCGAGAGAGGGTACCGGGGACGGGGCCTGCCGTGGGGGAGAGGAGACAGGAGACGGGGGTTAGAGATAGGGGACAGGGCATGGGGAGGGGGGATAAGGCACGGGGAGGAGGTCAGGGGCCTGGGGGTGGCTGATAGGGCCAGGGCTGCAGGAGAGACATGGGGAGGAGAGACCGGGCCCCTGTCACCATGGGGTGTGGGACACAGGGTGGGCACTAGGGTGGGAAACAGGGTGGGAGGGGGACAGTGCAGCTGTGACAGGTGGGGGTGAGGGCAGGGCATGGGCACACGGCATCCTGGTGGGACTGGGCAATCACAGGCCTGCTCAAAGCGGGGTCAAATTAGGATTCTGGGGTAAAATCAGGACAGTTGAGGATATTCCAACCCTGGAAGTGTTTACGGTCAGGTTGGATAAGGCCTTGAGCAACCTGGTCTGGTGGAAGGTGTCCCTGCCCATGGCAGAGGGGGGGACTGATGATATGTAAGGTCATTGTATGGTTCTGGGCTGGCACCCCAAGGCCGTGGACTGTAAATAAAGTTCTTGTATTGCCAAGGCACTAGTGAGAGCTGCAGTTCATCACCCTGGACTGGGAAATAGAGAAAATGTTCCCGCCTCAGCTTTTTATTCCAAGCGTAGAAAATACGCATATCTGGTCTGACCGCTAATGAGTCAACCATTAAAGCCTGAGCAAACTGTTCCCAGCCTGCAGCCCTTCCAGCTTATCGGGTGGATTAAGCGTGTGAAAGTATGCCTTGATTTTATAGAGCAATCACTGTGTTACTAAACCCTTGTTTTTATCAAAAACACACCTCGCTGGTAATTTCCCTTTGTCACCGCAGGTAATTCGCCTGTCGGCTGACAAGGTCAACTTCTGTGTTATTGGCAGGGAAGGGAGAGTACTTCCCTTTGTTTGGCCATTTTCTCAATGAAGAGGAAGAAAGAAAGGGGGAAAAACCCACCACAAACCTCACCAGGAGATCGAGCAGCACCTGGGGTGGGACCATCGCCTCGACCAACTCCAGGAGAGCTGCTCCGCGTCCCTGCCCTTGGCAGGAGAGACTCATCTTTTGCACCAACATTGTGCACACGCAATTTATTTCCTTTTTTTTATGATTAAGCCTCAACTTCTTGCCTGGAGATGAAAGCCAAGGGCTCTTCCTCTCTGGCCGGCGTCGGCGCTGCCTGCGTAGGACGGGGCCAGTTGTGTGTCACAGGTCTGGGCCCCTGGTAAACAACACGACAGAGCAGCGTGGCTGCGGCCCCGGGCTGTTTACTGCCCATATCCTGCTTTTGAACCAGGGAGGAAATCTGTATGGAAGGGAGCCACGGATGGCTCACGTTTTATGCTTCGGTCAGGGCTGGAGGGCTTTTAAAGCAGGGTGGGTTTTTTGTCTCCGTGACGCTGTTCTGTCGTACCTTCTCCTCTGGGTGCCTTAAACGTTAGCTGAGCCTCTTGAATCCTCACCAATTCCTTGGATTGCAGAGCTCAAATTGTTCTGGCAGGAGAGGCTCCCTCGGGGAACTTTAGAGCTAGTGCAAGTCAGGGCTTCACGGCAGGAAGAGGATGGGAGGACAGAGCTGGTGGCTGTGGAACAGGTGCCTGGCAAGAGGGACGGTCACAGAGAGCTCACAGAGAGCTACAGACAGAGGCAAAGGGCAGCATCTTGGCTCCAGTGAAGGCCGGGACAAAATCCCTGTTGTGGTTGGCAAGGCTGGGATGGCACAGAGAGGTGACAGAGCGGTGCTGGCATCACGGGCAGAGCTGGGAGTTGAGTGTCCAGCCCAGGCTGCCTCTGGCACCCCCAAGTACAGCAGCCCCGTCCCCACACAGCCACAAGCCTTTCAGCAAAATCCCTTTTTATTTTCCCAAGGAAATTGTACTCGAGAGTCATTTGCATGTACCAGTGACAAGAATTATTTGGAACGTGCAGGAGTTCAGCATGTGGCCAGGAGCCCAGCTGTGCTACGGGCCACACAGGCTCAGGAGAAGCAGCCTGTCCCGAAGGAGCATCCCTGGACGTGTTTCTGGAATCACCACTGCCTGCCTCCCTTCTCCCAGAGGGCTGGGAGCAGCTCAGAGGTCACCTCTGTGCCCCTCAGCCTGGTGGGGTTTGATCCCAGCTGGTCACCCCTGCTGATATCCAGCTGGGTCTCCAAGACTTCGGGAGATGGAGAGGCCTCCTAGCTTGGTGCTGGGAAGCCTTAAGTTATGGATTTCTTTTTCCTTGATCCAATGACTCCAGGTTCCCATGTGATACTTTGGAAGGGTCAGTAACCTCCCTACACAGAACACCAGCATCACTCAGGTCCTACAAGCATCAGCCACCAGCCCTGCAGCTCTGCAGGAAGGACAAACATTTTATTCCAGAGTGCACCTTTCCCTAGGGGCGCTGGGAGGGAGCGGCTCGGGCTGAGATCCCTGGTTCATTTGGGCAGGATCTTGGTGGATGTGTCCCACAGGCAGAACTGCTTCTGCCCCCACCCCAGCCTGTCCATTGACTCAAAGAAGCGCGTTCCCAAGGCTGTGCCAAAGGGGAAGAAAAACAAGGAAACGCATGTGTCAGGCTGTGCCACGGGCTGTACCCCGCGGGTGCGTTAAGGAAGTACTTAAGGAAGCTCCTTGCAGGCCTGGGCAGATGGGTCAGAGCCGGTGTTTCTGTGCTGATTGCACTTCTCTGGGCAGCCGTCATTTTCTGGCACATCTTGGAGCCAACGTGGCAGGCTCCACGCTCCTCCGGGCTTCCCGTGCCACCAGGAGCTCACGTCTCCACTCGCAGAGCTCGGATGTGTTGTTTGTCCCTCATCAACACTGGTGAAAATACTCTCTGGTGAAATGCTCTCTCCCCCTGCCCTCTGGACAGCCAGCACAACTTCACAGACCGGCCAAAACCACCCCAGTTGGGTTAAACACTCACCACAGCAGTGCTTTCAAGAAGGATCCCCCAGATGGCAGTTCTTCAGGAACAGCAGCCCCAGGACGGACACTGCAGAAATGTCCAGGTGAGACCCCCCCTGCAGAGCTGCCTCCAGCCCTGGGTCCAACAACAGAAGGTTGTGGAGCTGCTGGAGCAAGTTCACGGAGCTGCTCCCAGGGCTGGAGCCCCTCTGCTCTGGAGCCAGGCTGGCAGAGCTGGGGGTGTTCACCCAGAGAAGGGAAGGCTCCAGGGAGAGCTGAGAGCCCCTTCCGGAGCCTAAAGGGGCTCCAAGTGGCCCAAATGCCTGAATACACATTGAATATAGAGCCCAGCCTCAAATTGTCCCAGGATTATGAATCTCCAGTGCACTTTCACACGGCCTCTGACGAGGTGAGGGCAGATGTTGCTCTGAGGGTTGCTCCGCAGCTCCAACACCGAGGAGCCAGCCCTGCTTGTCCCTGTGTCCTCTACAAACTTGGCTCTTTTGAAGTAACTGTGCTTTGTTGACTCTGCTTTTCACACCCCAGAGAAGCTGGCACTGAAACTTCAGAGTTGGCACAACAGAGGAGGAAAAAGAATGAAGCAAATGCACAAGAGACCTCAAAATATTTTACCAAAGAGATCAGGAGCAACCTGGTCTAGTGGAAGGTGTCCCTGCCCATGGCAGGGGGTGGGACTGGATGGTCTTTAAGGTCCCTTCCAACCCAAACCAGTCTGTGATTCTTTTCACTTCTCCTTATGTCCAATCTGAACCTCTCTTGTTTCAACTTATGGCCACATAGCTCCTTCAGAGAATAAAGCAGGTGGGAGTGAGATCAGATCCAGATCCCATGGTATTTTAATAAAGAGGAAAGGAATCCTCAGCCAGAGAATTTTTACCTCTTACACTCATTCTTACCCTTAACCCAACCTCCAGTACCAACACACACACTGTGCTCTGAGGGTGAAAAGTGTAATTTTATAGATATCAGACACGTTAGCCCAGGTCAGGAAATCATCCAGAAAGCTCAAAGCAGGAAACTTAAAGGAAGAGAAAACAAAAGATGAAAAGAGACTTAAAAAAAAAAAAAAAAAGATGACTAATGTGTTTGAGCCCTGCACGCTCCTTCCGTAAACCAGACCCAAATGTCAAGCCAGGAGCAGAATGTCACAGCACAAGAATAACTACAGTGAAACGAAGAAAAAGAGACAACAGGAGTGTGAGAGAAGGTGCCTGGGCCACAGGAGGAAGAGGATGTGGCTCATTTTGTTACCAGCAAAACAAAGCTGATGCCAGCTGAGTAATGCCATTGTGAGCACTAGAGAAACACTGTGGGTTTATTTTAACACTTATTTAACGTGTCCAGTTTCCTTCCCCGACCTTTGCCAGGTAAAAACTGTTGTGTTCAAGTGAGGATCTGCATCCGCCTGGAGTTCTCATGGAGTGAGTGACATCGCCCAGGGCAAGGGACACTCCTCATGAACGTGGCTACCCTCGGGTGGCATCACTGCTGCACTCCCCAGCCAGAGGTTCTTCCCTGGGGCTCTGTGCCTGTTGGAGTTGAGCAAGACTACGGTTGCTCCTGGGATCACACAACCCTGCTCAACCAAAATCTGGGTATTTGCTAATAATTGGGTATTTTCCAGCCTGCTCAGCTCCTTCAGGCACTGCTGCAGGTGGTTTCAGAGGTTCTGGTGCAGACTGAGCAGGGGGATGAAAGGGAGTGGGACCATCTCTGCTCCCAGGGAAAAAGTGACAGGACAAGAGGGAACGGCCTCAAGCAGTGCCGTGGTAGGTTTAGGTTGGAGATTGGGGAAAACTTCTTCATGGAAAGGGCTGTCCAGGTAAGTTCCCATCCCTAGGGGGATTTAAAGCCATGTGGATGTGGCACTTTGGGACATGGGTTACTCATGGCCTCGGCAGCGCTGGGGGAAGGCTTGGACTCCGTGATCTTAGAGGGCTTTCCCATCCCTGTGATTCAGAGATTCCTTCCACCACTCCATCCATACTTTTCCCCGGCACAAGCCCGCTGGCAGACACAGCCATGGCCCTCTCCTGCTGCTCCTGCTGTTCCTGCTGGAAGCCGGCAGGGAAGAGCGGCCGGAGCCCTGCTCTGCACAAGCTGAGGAGTGACGCAGCTCCCTTGCTATTCCCAGCAAGCGCTGCCAGGCAAGTGTGGTGTCCAGCTGTCACCTGCTGACTGGGACAGGGAATTGCATAAGGAGAGATGGTTCTTTTGGAAATGTGGTGCCCATGTCGGGCACGAGGCCGAAGCATTTGCAGAGGATTCAGCTGTCGCTGCTGTTTGGATGCTCCCCAGCCCTGTGAAGTTGCTGACCCCTCTCCTGACGGGAGTGGGTCCGTTTTGGAATTGTTGTTTCTTGCTGCCAGTTACCAGCTCTGTTATGGGTTGTTTTTTCCCAAATCTACTAATCAGCCTTTTATTTTATTTTTATCGAGTCTGACCGGTGATGGAAGGGTGGAGAGTTGATGGACAAGGATCAGGGGAAGGCCAGCAGAGCAGGTATCCAGGTGGGAGGTATCCAGGTACACACCACCCAACCAGGGCCAACAGGCACACGAGAAGCCCCACAATGGCCCGTCCTTGTTCCCGTGGGGGCTTCAACACACCAGGCTTCTGCTGGGAATACAGTCCAGCGGGGAGGGGCGAGTCCGGGAGTCCCTGGAGTGTGTGGAAGAGACCTTCCTGACAGAATCACAGAATCACTGGGGTTGGAAAAGCCATCTGAGAGCATGGAGCCCAGCCTGTGCCCGATGCCCGCCTTGTCACCCAGCGCAGAGCACCCAGTGCCACGTGCAGCCATTCCCGTTCCCGTTCCTGTTCCCGTTCCCGTTCCCGTTCCCGGTGCCCCGTGTCCCCGCGCGGCCGCCGTCGCTGGCGGGGCCGTTGCCATGGCGGCGGCGGCGCGCGCGCGGCGCTGGGGAGCGCGGGAAGCGCGGGCCCGGCCCCGCCATGGCGGACGAGCTGTACCTGGAGAACATCGACGAGTTCGTCACCGACCAGAACCGCGTCGTGAGTGCCGGCAGCCCCTGCAGGGCCCTGCCCTCGCTTCCCCGCCTCTTCCTTCTCCTTTTTTCCTCTTTCTTCTTTCTTCCTCCTTCTCTTCCCCCTTCTTTCTCTGCCCCCTCTTCCTCCTCCTTCCCCCCCTTCCTCCTTTCCCACCCTCTTCCTTCCCCTTTCTTCTCCCTCTTCCCCCTTCCCTTACCGCCGCTTTCTTTCTCTCCCCTTCTCTCCCTCCCTTTCCTTTTCCCTTCCTCCCTCTTCCACCCCCCTTTCCTCCTCCTTCTCCCCCTCGTCTTCCTCCTCCTTTATCCCCCTTTTCCTCCTTCTTTTACCATCTTCCTCCTCTTCCCCTCTTCCTTCTCCTCCTCTCCTCCTTCCTTCTTCCGCTTCCTCCCCCCCTTTCTTCGCCCCTCTCTTCCCCCTCTCCCCCCTTTTCCTCCTCTGCTCCCCCTTCTCCTCCTCTCTCCCTTCCTTCCCGAACTGTTTTTTTAGGGCAGTTCATAACGCTGATGGGCTTCTGCGTTGGGTGTGTTCATTTCAAAATTTATTTCACAAATTCATTTTGAAAGAGATACAAATAAAAGTTTTGAAATAAGAGTTTTAAAAAAACCGGAGTTTTGCCTAGAAACTGGTGCAGCAAAGTGGGTGCATCTTGTCTGACAAAGTGGTGGTGTGAACATGAGCTGCCTGTGGCTTTGTAGCTTATTTCAGGAAAAATGTAGACGAATAATAATCTAAATGTTGTTCATTCAGCCCCGAGCCTGGGGGTTGCTTTCAAAGGGCAGAACAGGAGGAGAAACGGCTGTACCTGGCCAAAATGACACGACAGGGCTGGGATTCCAGCCCTCAGATCCCAATATCTGGCACGCTGGTGCAGCTGGAGATCCCATATGTCCGTGAGACAGGAGAGAGGGGCAGAAATTCCCCACCACACCTTTTGGGACAGGAATTCTGCTTAGGTCTCAGGGATTCTACTCATTGAAGCACAGGTGTTCGTGTGCTCTCACTTCTGCCGCGGGTTTCTTGGAAGAGGAGGGGGGGTGTCTAAGGAATTTGATTTACCAACAAGCCAGGGATGGGAGATTTAACAAATTGGGAGGTTGAGGTTTTCTTATTAAAGTGGTTTGTTGGGTTTTTTGTTGTTCCAGGTGACATACAAATGGCTGAGCTACACCCTGGGAGTCCACGTCAACCAGGCTAAACAGTGGGTATCACTGCATCCCCCAAAGCCTTGTTAATTCCTAGTAATTCCTAGTTAATCTCTGCTTTCATCATCATGGTGAGCATATTCGAGTGATTCCTCTGGAAGTATTTAAAAACCCTGCCTGTCTCCTCAGGCACAGTCTGTTGTGCCTGAGTGTCTACCAGGGCACAGGTGAATGTGTGAAGGATGGAAATCAGTTTTAATTCCCCAAATTTAGCATCAACGTGTAGCCTTGTCTTATATTTTGAAGAATAAAAATTACTGTGACCTTGTCATAGAGCAGTGGTGTGAGCAGGGGCTGAAAGCTTGAGGCTCAGCTCAATCCTCACCCCTGATCACGCTCCTCCCTCCTGTTCCTGATCGCCCCATCCGTGGATTTAGCTGGGATTATACATATACACCTGGCTGTGTGATGATGTCCCAAAAAGCCACCAGTTCCTCTCCCAGGGCTTTCAGAAATGCCTTTCTGAAGGGAGACTTTGGAATAAGCTGCCCAGAGGCTGTGACACCATCTGCAACCAACTATTAAATGTATTTGCCCTTTGGTGGACTGGGATTCTCCAAAGTGGCAGAGGAGGAAGGGCTTCAGGAAGATTGAATTAATCCTGGGTAAAATAACCGTGCTTATGTGACAAGTTTCCATGTCAGGCTGGCTTTCCTCTTTGTTTTTAACGTAGGCTTCATGGAAAGGGTGGCTGGAAAGGTCATGGAAAGGTCCTTTCTGGTGCTTAACACTGGTTTCCTTTGTGCAGGATGCTCTATGATTATGTGGAGAGGAAACGCAAGGAGAACTCAGGAGCTCAGCTCCACGTCACCTACTTGGTAGCAGGAAACCTCCTCCAGAATGGACACGTTGTGAGTGTTTCCCTTCTCTGTGAGCCCTTTGTTCTTGTGTCTCTTCCACCTTGTGTTGGGGTCTTTGGGTCAGAAGCTGAGCTGGCTCTTTCTGTAGCAGGAGCCGCATTGTGCCAGGGCTTCTGGACAGGTACAAAATGAGGCTCAGTCTGTGTCCCAGCACCTGGTCATGGCTTGGGAACACAGTGCTGGGTAACACACCAGAATTCTTAATTAAAACTTACATCCTGTTGCCAGTCATCTCAATCCTGTCGCTGCTGTTGGGCAGCAGAGATTACAAAACCTTGTGGAAGGGCCCTTCGGAGATCAACTCACCCATCTCCTGGGATCTGCTGTGGAGTGGAAGTGTCTGGGTAGTGTTTGGAGAGAACCTGGAATTCACGTCAAATGGAATAATAGCATATAGGACAGCACGTGAATAGTTGAAGTTGCCTTGTTAATTAAAGCATCTTTTTAATCCTGGTAAACAAGATAAACATAAATCTATTAACAGTATTTTGTATTTAAAATGCTTTGGCTTATTCAGCAAAAGAATTGCTGCTTAATGTATTTATTTTTCCTCCTTGCTGCTTGTCAGGTTTTCAGGAATGTCAGCTAAAACTTCAGGCAGGTACCCCAGAGGTTTTTAAAAGAAGATGAGAAAACTGAGTGTCTGTTGCCCTTCGCTCACAGGCAAATTTAAGAGCCAAACATTAAATGCCTAACATTAAAACTTCGTGGTTTTAAATACACAAAAATCTGTTACAGTATGATCCAGGCTTGTTTTAGGAATAGTAGATTTCTGGATGTCCCGGCTTCTGTTTGTAGATAAACCTTTCTTTTGTTCTCCTAAATAATAAACTGATTCACATGCATAGAATATTCTCTTTCAGTCTCCAAATCTGCCTGAAATTGCAGGTAATTGTTAATTGCATTAGTTCTGTATGATGGAATATACTCATTTAAAGCTGCACAAGTAGTGTGACGTTTATAGCCCAAGTTTGACAGGTTTTTCCCTGATTTCTTTTGGAAATAACAAGACTCTCGGCTCACTAGAACTGTAAAGGGGATTGTCAGCTCGTGCTATTTTATTTAAGTGTGCCATAATGTATTTGAAACAAACAGCTGAGTTCTGACATAGGAACAAATAATTATTATTTAACTCTGTCTTAGCAGGTCATATATTTTGAAAACAAGATCCTGGTATCACAGGATGGTTTGGCTTGGGAGGGACTTGAAAAGCTCATGTCGTTCCAACCCCCTGCCATGGGCAGGGAATCTCCCCCTGGATCTACCGAGGGAAAGGTCACTTTTCCTCCCCGCCTATTTTTGGATGCTGCGGTGTGAGTGCCTGCTAAGAGGGGAGAGGTGGAGCCACGCCAGGATTAGGGATGGCCCCGGGAGGTGTTCGGCTCCCTGGGGCTGGCTGTCCCAGCCAGGTGAGGGTGGGAAGGGGCTGGGAGAGCTCCAGGCCAGCCCTGGCCTGCTGGGAGCCCTGCACTGCTGCCTGCTGGCAGTAGGTGTAGCCGGAATGCTGTGGATTCAGCCGCAGCATTCCTGGGTAGAAATCCTGCTCAAATCATTCTCCTTAAGCACTGCACACTCTTTCCTGCCTGCTGCTTACAGTGAGGGGCTGAGGCTCCCAATCTTTATTTACCCTCTTTCTTGCCTATGTTTCCTTGCCACTTTTGCTGGATAGTTAAAGCAACTTTTTAATCCTGGTAAACAAGGGAGACATAAATTTTTTAATTTATTACTGTGTGTATTTTATATTTAAAGTGCTTTCTCCTATTAAGCAAAGGAGTTGCTGCTTAGTGTATTTATTTTTCCTCACTGCTGCTTGTCAGATTTTCAGGAATGTCAGCTAAAACTTCAGGCAGGTACCCCAGAGGTTTTTAAAAGAAGATGAGAAAACTGAGTGTCTGTTGCCCTTTGCTCACAGATGAATTTAAGAGCCAAACACTAAATGCCTTTGATATCCCCTTAAGTGGTTTTAAATACACGAATATCTATTAAAATATGATCCAGGCTTCTTTTAGGAATAATAAATTTCAGGGTGTCCTGGCTTTTGTTTGTAGGCTGGAAAGAAAAGTCAACAAATCATTTCTTTGTCCTCCTAAATAATAAACTGGTCCACATGCATGGAATATTGTCTCTAAATGCCCAAATCTGCCTGAAATGGAAGGTAATTACTGATTGCATTAGATCTGTATCATGGGATATATTTATTTTAAGCTGCACAGGTAGTGGCATGTTTATAGCCTGAATTAAAAGAGAATATTCTACTCGTGTGAACCAGTTTATTTATTAGGAGAACAAAAGAAAGGTTCATTGGGAGGTTTTTCCAACCTGCAAATAGGAGCCAGGACATCCAGAAATCTACTATTCCTAAAAGAAGCCTGGATCATATTTTAGTCAATTTTTGTGAGCTTTGAAAGCCAGTGGCTGATGAGTGTTTAAAGGCATTGGCAGTGTTCTTTGCTCTAATAATCATTAGACTTTCTTATTTAATAACTGAAAATACCAGTCTTGCATACAATATTTAAGATTGCCATGTATTTCTTTTTTCCAGTGCCACAAGGTTGCAGTAGTGAGGGAGGATAAACTCGAAGGTAAGCAGACCAGGAAAGTCATGTGGGTTTAAGTTTTTTCTTTGAAAGAACAGCAAAGTGAGCAGAGCTCAGAACTTGCCATCTGCACGTAAATGCCCGGCCAGGCTCTTGGGGTCAGGTGTGTACTTTTTGTACCAGCTTTTTCTCAGAATTTGGAGTCTCCGAGCCAACAGCTGAGTACCTTTGGGCTTGTGATTTGAGTCTGATTTTTTTTTTTTAATACTGAAGGCTTTGTCAGTGATTCTTTTCCACCTCCCTTCCACTGACAGCAGGGAGACAACAATACCCCAGCAGTGTCTCGAAACAATCCTGAGCCTTCAGGCCCCCAGGAATGCCCAAACTGGTAATTCTTCTTATTGGCCCAAAGCAATTGCAGTCGTTGCCCTGAGTCCTGTGAGTGTTAGAATGTTCTCACGGGACGTTTGCCTCACTTTTGTGAGTTAAAGGTGAAAAAACCCCCCATTGTAACACTGCTCTGTGCACTCTCCATTGTCTCACCATCCTCCCAGCTCTGGTCCTGCTGATGAAATCTTACTCACAGCAATTGAAACACAACTTCAGGCTCTTCATCACTTTCAAATAACATCTTTGGCATTTGAGAACACACTGTGGCATTTATGACCTTAAGGATCTGTGCTAATGATCTCACTTTGTTTGAAAGACTTGCGTTGTTTCCCTGTTGGAAATCTGAAGTGGATTTCTAGCTCCGGCTGTTTTCCTCGGGGCAGGAGGTTGTCAGGCAGTGCAACTACCATGTGTCATGTTGGTTGAGTTATGTGTGCTGCCTCACTCTCTGTTTTGCTGTGGAGGAAAGGGTGGCTCATGGTTTTTGTATTGGAAGGCAGGCCAAAGGTATGACTTATATTTGGAAGAGGCAGGGATTTTTGATGGGAGTAGGGCTGCACAGTCTAGGACTGGCCCCAAGAAATGATTACTGTGTGTATTTTTACAGTACCTAGAAGCTCAGCTTCAGAGCAGGACTCTGTGGAAAGAACAATATAAGCAATGAACAAAGAATTCCTAAAAACCAACCCTTGTCTCAAGGGGGTTGCAGTCTAAGCATAAAAGAGATAAAGTTTTGATTCCAGCAGACTGCTGGGGGTGACACTGTGGTGCTGCACACCTGTGTAGCTGTGACCAGCTACTTTCTCCCTTAGCTTTACTCACACAGATATTCTGGAACCCAGACACTGGATGTTCTGAAGGTAAACACAGAGAGATCACTCTTAATTCAGTTGTGCAAGAACCAAGAGTGTAGTGGAAAACATGACAGGCTTGTGGAGTCTGTTACCTCGAATTCTTCTTCAGTGAGTGTTGGAAGAAGGTGCAGTTAGACCTTTTCATACTCAGGTCTTGCTGTCAAGTAGTCTGTCAGTCTTTCTGCATTCTGAAGGTTGTGCTAACAGGGTTTTTTCCCTCCTTTCCCCAGCCATGAAGGCCAGGCTGTCCACGATTGCCAGTGTGCACGTGTACAGCGTTCAGAAGGCCCTGCTCAAGGACAGCTCCCCCCTCTACAACACCGACTACGACATCGTCAAAACAAACCTGCACCAGTGCAGCAAGTGAGTCCTGCCTCCCTCCTGCTTCTCTAGTGCCTCCACACCAGGGTTGCACTTCGGTGCTCACCACACAGGCCTGGGTTTTTAGAAAGCTGGGAAAAGATATGCTCCAGGTCCTGCCAGACCAGTGCCCAGACAGCACATTGTGCGATGGTTTTGTAAACTGAGCTCACGGCTGGTCCACGTGTTCCTTACTCCAGTGGGAAGACTGTTCCAGTACCTTGCTTCTCTGATGGCTGGAAACTTTTCTCTCATTTCTAGGCCACACTTAATCATGGCCAATTTAATCCAGTTCTCAGTCACACAGGAAGAGTGAATTGAAACAGGCTCATAAAACCATGAGTGATGTGCTCAGCAAAGCACTAACAGGAGTTTGCTTTCTGTCCTGTGAGGCTGTGTTTTCATCTTCTGGACTCATCCACCTCTCCGAAGATGTCGTACAGGAACTCCTTCTCCAGGAGTTGGACCTTGATCCTTGTGGGTTCGTTTCAACTCAGAATATTCTGTGGTCTCTGAGATGAGACTCTGTGAGGTGTAGGGGAAGCACACAGAACAGCCCAGGCAGCACAAATGTCCTTCATGGTTGAACTGGAGAAGAACTGGGAGGGACTGCAGTCTCCAGGAGTCACTGGCTCCCCTCCTGAGCAGTGCCTGGCAGCTGCAGCTTTTCATTTGTGTGTTGTTCCCACCACGACAGCTTCAGCTTGAAGTCATGGGGATGCACAGTGCCATGACCAATCTGGTTTAAAGGGGGATGCCTGAAGGTTGTGTCATAGGAAGAGTATAGAATCTGAAAGGAGAAACGTAGTTGTCTCCACAGTGTTGACAAGAGAGTGGCTGAGGAAACAGAAGCTGTGTGTTTGGGCCATGAGTGTCAGTGCCCTGGAAAGTGCTGGATGCACGGAGCCACGTGCTGTAGGGGTGGCTGCAGCTCCCTTGTTCCACTCTGTGTGCTCTCAGGCACCCCAGCGTGGTGATACTTGAGCCTTGGAGGAGGCTGCCTTTGGGACTTGGACAGCCAGAAGGTGATTTAGATAACTCAGATTCTGAAACAGCTCTCCAAAGCCTGTGTGTAAATCCCTGCCTGGCTTCGGAGCAGAATTTCCCAAGCAAGCTAAGAAAAATTGCAGCTTCTTCGTTTGTGACCTGGCTGAACTAAATGCAGGCTGACCATGTTCCTTCTCCCTTGTCAGCTGCGTGGATTGTCTTTGGCACTTGGGAAGAGATTCCTGCAGGACCTGCAGAAGCCAGAGGTTTAACTGTGTGGTGTTGGTAGCAAACAGAACCTCCCTGCCAGTCCAGATATTTCACAGCTCTGGGACAAGGATCTTTGTTCTCTTCTGTTTCTCTGGGCCTTGCTTTGCTGTGAAGACAGTGGAGGTGGCTAGATATGCTAATTAATACCAATAACTGGATTTAATGCCTGTGGCCATCATCAGCTTTCCATGCAGAAGCAACTCCTTATTTGCAGAGCACAGTCCAAGCACTGCTTATTTTTTCAGTGATTATTTAGTGAATTTTGGGTCAAGTCCATAAAGCTATAGTCACACAGCAGCGTCAAGGCAAGCTGACTTGGAATGTGGGAAGTTTAGCTGAGCTCTGCTGCACGGTCAATATAACCATTGACAATATTATTTGTGACTTGGAGGCTTGGTGGTGTTTGGAGTAGGAGCACAAGCTGTCCCGAGAGCTGCATTAACCATGTTAAAAACAGATTGAAAGTATAAAGGAGAGTGGGATTATTTTTCTTCAATGTCTCTTTTCCTTCCTTTAAAGGTTTGAATGTCAAGAGGTTGCTGCTGCAGCCTGGGAATGCTGTGGAGATGGTGTTGTTTTGTTAATACAGATCCTGATGGGAGTAGAAGTGGCCTGTGCACGTGAGCAGCTAACGCTGAGGCACAGAAATGAGCTGGCAGGAGGCTGCTTTATTTCTTAGGCAAATAAAAATATGCTGTGTAACTCCGTGGGCTGGGAGGCGTGAGTCTGGGCTCTTTTGTGGCATTTCTGTGGGAAATCTGGAAAGCGTCGCCTGTGATTTGCACAGTGGGGAGCAGAGTTCAGCTATTTTTGGGAACTGCTATTCCTGACTGTCAGTGAATTGTGCTGTAACTGTGAGCACGTCATCAAGTTCTTATATCTCCAGATCCCCAAACAATCAAGTTTGACTATTATAAGCTGAGCTGCTTCTCTGTCTACCAGGGATTACATGGAAATCACTTTGTCTATTTAAGTTGGAATCTCATGGATATCTTCTGAGCCATGTGAGTTCAGTTGCAGCTGGGATTTCCGTACCTGGCCGAGTGTGGCTGCTTGTTGCAGCAGTTGTGGGCTCTGTCAGGGCATCTGAGAGCTGTAAGTGTTTCAGATCCTCACACAGCCATACAACTTCTAGCACAGGCTTTAGAGAGCGTAACCCGTTTAGGAATGAAATGCAGCCGGGTGTGGAGAAGGCCCTTTCCCCCCAGGGAAGCTGAACAGCTTGTTTAACGTGCGAATACCGTGGCTCTTGCTGACAGGTTCAGCTGATCTTTTCATCACAGGTCTCTTGTTCCGTGCCAGCCTTTCTTTCTTGTCCCATGCCCAGATTAAATTGCTCTTTTTTCCATAACAGGAGAGGGCAGGCCGGGAGGAGCCGCAGCGGCGCTGCAGGAGGGGGAAGGCGAGGTGAAGGCGGCAGGGTTGAAAAGGCTAATGGAATTTTTCACTCCGTCACACAGGTTCAGTGCCATCCGCTGTGCCGCCGCCGTCCCCAGGACACCTCGTGACGTTCCCAGGGCCCAGACGTCGGAGCAGGGCTCCCCGAGGCACCGGGACACCGACGCGGCCGGCGCGGTCAATGGCCACGGGCCGGCGGCTGCCAGAGCTGCCCCGCAGCAGCACAGGGGCATCATGGGCATGTTTGCGGCCAAAGCAGCTGCCAAAGCCCAGGACACAAATAAGGAGGCCAAAGCAGAGGCCAAGGAGGCCCCGGGTGTAAGTTGGCTCAGACCCCCCTGGGATCCGTGGCTTTAATGATCCGCCCTCACAGCACCTCGGTAACCTCAGCCACTGCTCCTCTTGCTAAACCCACATCCCGCTGGGAATGCTCGGTGATCCTTTGTGAGTGTTTCACTGTGTGCAGTCACCTGGGGCAGAAATGCCTCGTGCCGCACTCCTGATCTCTCCACAAGAATTGTATTTGCCGCAACTTTGACATTTCCTGATGAGCTGGATCTCCAGCGAGTGTAAACCAGCACAGCTGCCTCATGGAGACATTGTTCCTTGTCTCCAGCTATCCCAATATATACACCAGTTGAGGATCTTGCTCTCACCATTGTGCTTAAAAGGATTTGTTTTGAGCAGTAAGTGAAACGTGAGAAGCCCAGGTCTTAAAAGTATCAAGGTGTTTAAACTTGGTGTGCGAGGGAAGTTTCAGAGCTTGACCTGTGCAAGACTAAATTAAACGTTTATCTTCTCGATTGCTGTTTTTCCAGGATGGGATTATGTTTGCATTTTAATTAGTATAATTGTTTTTAAAGCAATGTGGCCAGAAAAATGGGTGTTAAAATGGTAACGTCCCCTGAGTGTGGCTTGGCTTTTTTATAACAGCTGACAGCGTTTTGGTTCCTTTTTCTGATTTTTACAGTGAAATGTGCATGTTTTGGGAACTTTAGTGTCTGGTGCTTTTTATTTGCGTGAAGATAAGTTGGATGAGGACGCTGCACTTCCTTAGGTGTTGTGTGTGTGTGTGCTTTCTCACTTTGGTGGTGGCTGCGTTGGTGCAGCAGAGCAGTGATATTTCTTTGCAAACAGCCTACGTGCCAGAGGAGCTGGATAAAGCCTTCCTGGTTTGGCCAGTCCCTGTTCTTTCCTCTGTCAGTTGCTGTGAATTGAGGCACTGATAGTTTGCGAAAAGAACAGTTCTTTCCTGGGAACTGACCCAAGTCCCAGGCACTTATTTCAGTAACACTGTCAGCCATCAGATGGGAACGTGCCCCAAGTTAGATCTGAAGGCCTGGCTGAGGAGTCTTTAGTAACTTACTCTCGCCCCTCTGGTGCACGTAGTATCCATCAAATCCCCCTAAACAGCTGCTAAAACCTCAGACACTGGTGAACGAATTATTTCTATCATTTGGCTTCTTCAGAAACAGTGCTGTGCATGTTGAGGGCTTGGAACTATTCCTGTGGTCATTCCTCTCTCTGCTTCTAGGTGTCTGCAGCGAGCAGCAAGGCACCAACAAAGAACAGCATCATGAACAACTTCTTTGGAAAAGCTGCTATGAGTGAGTGCTTTTCTGTTTTCAGAAGCTGTTGTGGTCAGGGAACAGCCTGCTGTAGTTCAGAAAACAAACAAAACACCCCCAAAACTGAGGGTTATTTGAAATCTCTTATTTTATTATTGTTGTTATATTTTATTTATGCTAGGTGGCAATTAAAAAAATGTTCGGTGGCATCAAGTGTTTTGTAGTAGAGTCATGATGAGAGGCATTCAGAAAGGAGCAGAACTCTTCCTCCCCATACCCACGCTGCCAAACTCATTGGATTTTCTTTATATCCCCTCTTTCCTAATAGTTCTCCATGCTATTCTTCTGCTCTTTTGGTCTCAGAGGGGTTAATGTTTTTGTACGCAGCTCTTAAGGCAAAAATTAAGAGTTTTCAGTGGAATTTTTCAGACAAAGAGCTTGCTGGAGGGAGATCAATTAAAATGACATATTTGTGCAGGCTAACCCAGGAAGGATTTTTAGTGCAGAAGAAATGTGATTTAAAGTGAGTACTCCTGGCTGGAAGATCAGCTATTGGTGAGATGTTTGCCAAAACCTGTTTTGCAAGGCATGCTAATGGTGCTTGCTTTTCATCACACAGCACTGAGGAGCCCATTGTTAGTTTTAGGGTTAATTTCTTTCCTAAAAACTGAAGGACTAATAAGTGGAGAATAAAAATGAGGGGTGGCCTTTCTCTTTGATCAGAGGTTTGGACTAGGTGGCCTTTGGAGGTCCCTTCTGAATTATCCAAGTCTAAAGAAAATACACTGAAGCTTTTAAATAGGTATTGGAAAAGGACTGCAGGGCCTTCTTCAAAGATTCCCTTATAACAGTGAGTACAAGAGGCTTCAAAGAGGAATTTTGGGAGAGAGTAAACAGCAAAGTTCTCTTCCTAACACACATCTGTCAGAGTTTGCAGGGTACAGTTCCAGCACTGAGCACACAAGGCACAGCCCTGCTGGGAGTCTTTGAGTCCCTGCTTTGGTGAGACTGAGGGAGCTGAGGACACTTTCAGCCTAAGGACAGTCACTGCAATTATCTGGAGCAAATGCTGAAGGTCTGAGAAGATCCCTAGACCAAAGTTCATGTGCTGAAAGCCCAGGGAGTTGAAATGGCATGGTAAAGGTGACCCAGTGGTAATGGGGAAAACTTTGTGGATGCATTTCCGTCTTTTCCAAAGGGTTCCCTTCTCTGCTGAGTCCTGTCAGGGAGCACATCAAGGAAACTTGTGAGGTGGCTACAGGGAGGGAGCAAACGGAGCAGAACTGGAAATGATTATGTGTGTGGAAGAGAGGGGGATTGCAGGAGTTAGATTTATTCCCTCCATGCACATCTCTCCTGACTTCAAAGGTTCCACCATTGCCAGAAACACCTGAGTTAACAACAGTGGGGTCCTTGGGCTTTCTGCTGTTGATCATAAATAAAAGAGCTATCATTCCAGTGACGTTTGCCCCTGCTCAAGGAAGCAGCCAGCCTGTTTTCCCAGAACGGTATTGGCCCTCCTGGCAGCCTCTGACCCTATTGATGATGCAGTTGATCTCCTGCCACAGCCTCCCAGCCCTCTTCCACAGAGTTTTAAGTGCTGCAGTACACGTGGCTTGACATCAGGAACAGCAGGGTAATCACCTAGAAATTTAAGCAGGCCCTTCCTTTTCCCAAGTATGACACAGCTTGGCCAGTCTAGATCCCTCATGCTAGATCCCTGACACAATTTAGATCCCTAAATACATCATGTGTAGTGTTTTCTGTATCCTTGGTGCACAAAGCCAGCTGCTTTGTAAGTTGACATTTGTCCTGAATGCCCACTGTTTGTTCTTTTTGAATGGTTTATTGACAGATAAACTCAAAGTCAACCCTGTGCCTGAGCAGCCAAAGGAGGAGAAAGAAGTGGTGAAGCCTTCAGTTGCTGTAGCAGAACCAGAGTCATCTCCTAGTACTGTAGTAGAGAAACCTGGGAAGAAAACAGAGCCTGCTAGAATTCAACAAAAGGACAAAAAATGGTGGGTCGTGCCTTTCAGGTCCCTGCTTGCTGGTGGCCTGCATGGAGCTGGCTGGTCATACCATGCTGGTTCACCTCCTGTCTCCAGCTACTAAATTGCATGAAACGTGGCTAAAATTATCTCTCAGGATTCTTTCCTAGTGTTTCTTTTCCATTTCGTGCTGTAGGTGCCTCAGGGCCGTTGGTTGCATATGGAAAGGGACACGGCCCAGGGTGTCTCCAGTGGGAGCGGGTGGCTTTCCATGAGCCAGCCTCACACCGTGAGCAGACGGAGGGGAGACCCTGCAGGGACTGTGGGGAGGGCTGGCAGGAGCACCTGTCCTGCAGGGAAGGTGGTATATTCCCAAGCTTATATGTACACAGCTCCCAGCACACAAAGTTGTGCTTGTTGACCTCCATAGCTCATGTACAGCTGCTTTCAATGCCACTGGTTTACTTTGGGCTGAGGCTCCAAGTCAGTTTTAAGTTCAGCCCTTTGTGTTTAATCCAACCCAAACTGACAGAGACAAAGAATCACTACAGTCTGATGGCTCTCTGGTGGCCTATGAGTAATTAATTGGTGGTCTCAATCCATGTCTAACTAAATAGGTAAGCACACCACCCAGCCCACCATCGCAGTTAGCACTAACTGCTTGTCTTATTGATAGTCTTGTCCAAAGAGCCAAGGGCCTGGAGGTGTTGGCAGCCTGGAGTTGGGAAGGCCACTTGGGCTGTCCCAGCTCTTTGAGGATACGTGGGCCTTTAGCCTCCAGGCTTGTTCGTCTGACATGTCTCGCCAGCATTAAAAAGAAAGAAGCTATTTTATTTTTCCAGTAGTCTTTAAAAATGGCTCCAGGATTCTGAGACACTACCTCATAGTCAGTTAGTGGCAAGCAGTCTGTCAAAAGAGCTTCTGAGTGATGCTTTTGGGGACACTGGGAGCCTGAGCTAAAGAGACAAGATCAGAAATACTCTCTTGCCAGGTTGCTGTGGCCAAGCGAGGTGAGGTACTGGGCTGCACTGCAGAGGGGCTAAAGAAATCCTCCTTGTTTTGGAGAACTGGATGTGGGTGAGGATGAGAGGCCTGGAAATGCTCGTGCACCTTTGCCTGGTGGTGCAGAGGGTGTCCAGCTCAGCATATGCCATGCTCATGTTTTTAAGAGGTTTTTGATTTCCTTCCATTGGGAATGTGCTTATCCAGACACACGTGATGCTTTCATGCACACATGAGAGATAATGGGTGTTCATTCCCTTGTTTTTCTCTTTTCTTTTTGTGGCAGTAAAACGAAGAGGGTGGATAGGTCGGATAATGAGGAAGAAAGAGATCCCGAAAACGTCAAGAAAAAGAGGAAGCGAATCAAACAACTTCAGTCTGACAGCAGTGATGAGGAAGGTAAAAACATCTGTAAACAACCAGGCATGTAGGTCAGGGGCCTGATTTCCCAAACACTGCTCTCCAAAGCTGTTGGTCAGCGATTGAGGGAATAGTTTAAAGGACTACAGACCGTGGAAATGGCTGCAGCTTGAGCCTTCCGTTTATCTTTGTGCTGCAAGCACTTGGGCATGGAGTTGAGATGCCTCAGTGGTTCAGTCTTTGTTTTAGCTTAGCTCAGACCTGGCTGTCTCCTCACCAGGTGTGCTGCCAGTGCCACTGATGTGTGGGAAGAGGTTCCCAAATCTCTTGTGAAAGATAGCGCGCCTTCCAGAACCGCGGGGCTGGTCACAGCCAGTTCCTTTGGGAGTGAACACTCACAAAGCGACCTCCCTCTCCTCCCGGGGTCATTTTTAGTATCTTTATTCTGTCTGTTTACAGAAATGGTTTGGAAGATGGTGTTGGAAGCAAGACTTCCAAAAAAAAATAGATAATAGGGAAACTGGAGGCAAAGCAGTTGGCGTGCCCGGAGCACCTGCGTCTCCTCGGTGGCTGGGCTGTGGCGGGAGTGGGGTGCCCAGAACATCGCAGGGTTTGGGCTTGTACTGAGCAGCAGCAGGGCTGGATCCCAAGGAATTTGGATAACTGAGGTGACAAATGCTGTTCAATATAGATAACTGGAAAGTAAGTTGATTTGGAGCTAGGGAGTGTGTGCTAAATGGAGCAGTCATCCAGCAAGAACTTGGGGATCGTTACGGACGAGTAATTGAAACCACCAGTTTTGTGTGGAGCTCCAGGAAAAGGAGGTGAAACAGCAAATGGGGTGTATTGGTGAGGAAGTGGAATGCCTTGGGAGAGCTGGAGCTCATTCCTCATTTAGTGTGGCTGGCACATGGGCAACAACCAGGGAATTAGGAAAATCTGCAATACCAGTGAGAGAGGTGGCCACTGTTGGTATCTTTGCAGTCTCTGTGCCACCTTTAGGCCTGATTTCATAGTTTCCCTTCTGACCACACAATTTCAAGTGATCCTTGTCATCAGGCATCTTTCACTTCTCCTTAGACTATTCCACAGGATGAGAAATCTCTCAGGAAGCTGTTCTTCATCATCAGCCTTAATTCCATCACATTCCTGTGTGAAGCTCCTTGTTTGGCTCTAAAATACATAAATATATATATATCTATATCTATATCTATATATGTACAGCCACACTCTTTGGTAGTTATATCTTTAGATGTTTGTCTTTCCATTTCCTCGTCACTCACCTCCTGACAAGTTGCCTTGTTCAGCTCTGAGGAGGGAATTTTGAAATCAGCCCATCCTTGCTGGGCGGGAATCTCTCAGCTCATCCACATCCTGTGAGGGAGAGCAGGCAGGAGGCTGGAACAGCAGAGCTCTCTGGTCTCCTGTGGAATACCTGCATGACCTCAGCATGTGCTGAACGATTAATGCTTTTCAATGGGATGCTTTCTGGTTTCATTTATTCCAAGGTTTATATTCTCTCTAGGGACCAGGGATAGAACCTGAGGGAATGGCTGGAGCTGTGTCAGGGCAGGTTTAGGTTGGATATCAGGAAAAAGGTTCTTCCCCCAGAGGATGGTCGCGCACTGGGGAGGTTTTTGTCACTGCTGTTGCTCCTCCTGCATCAGAACCCTCTTTGTTCTTTATTTCTTTGCGTTGTGCATTAAAATTTTAAATTTATGCAAATTACAGCATGCGTATACATATTTGGGCATCACTCAGTTTGCCCTTTGAAAAGGGAAGATGAGAATTGAGAGAGCTCAGCCCTTTGGTCCTGCTGCTCACCCTTCTAAATCCAGCCAGATGGAAGGAGATAGATTTGAATTATTTGGAATACTCCTGATGAGTCCAAACTGGTAATTTTATATTCAGTATTCAAGTAGAAGACTGGGAGTCAGATGAAACAAATAATTTTTTTTAAAAATATATATACAGCAGCTGGACTTTGACAGCATTTATCCTTGGAAAGGTTGGAAACGAGTTTCTCCAGAGATCAGGGGCAATTTGAATCAGCAGCATCAGTGAGCAAAAGAGGGCCTGGAGTGACAGGCACACTTAGCAAGGTTTTGTGGGTTTGAAACTCAGTCCATATGGCTGATGTGAAGCTCTGTATGGGCACTCCTGTGTGAGGGCAAGTCTCCTGCCTCGTCCTATATTGGTCTGCTCCTGGTGTACTAAAAGTGGCCCAAAAGAAGCTCTCCTTACACCAGCGTCAGCACATTGTACCACGTTGAAAATACAGCGAGGCCATAAGGCACAATCCTCTCCATTTAAATGATTTTTCATTAAAAAGTTATATTGGTATGAGGGTTCCTTAGTCACTGCGGGTTGTTTTGCTTCCAGTGCCAGAATAAACTCCACAAATGTGCCCACAGAGGACGGGAGGTTTGGCAGCTTCAGCTGTACCAACACAGGCAGCGTTCCGCAGTGTTGACAAGTGTTTTACAGCCACTTTGGAGGGTGATTTCAGTGGCACTGTGACCTACAAACTCCGTGGGTTTCCGAGAGCCACAGCACAAGCACTAAAGCTTCTCACAGTTTTTCCAGGCAGGGTCAGAGCAAACCGAACAAAGCCAGGATTTACATCTTTGGTCCATCCAGTTGCCCAACTTGTATCCATTTCATGCAGCTGTTGCTGTTGAGTAAACTGTGGGCAGCAGCTAGAGGTTGACTCAGGAGTTATCACATGTCAGAGGGCTGTGTTGGCTGGAAGAGGATAATAAAGTAATGAAGAGGTTGATAGTAGTCCTGAACACTCTGACGTGGGGAGAAGGTGCCTTCTGCTGCCTGCCAGCAGCTGGGGGAAATTGTTTGAAGGAAGTCGAAGAGAGCCCAAATTTCCCCCAAGAAATTTAGTGGAGCTGACACACTGAAAATACCTTCAGCAGCCTCTGCTTGAGCATGGCAGAGGTTTTTCAGCAGGCTGGGTTTCAGCCCTCTTAGCCTGTCCTCTGCTAGAGATATTTCCAATATCTGAGGCTGGCCTGAGCAGTGTGTGGAGGCCTCAGCCCTCAGTTGCTGTGAGATTGGGATAAATATCGGGAGTTCTGAGCTCCCCAGAACCCCTCGGCCGCTTCCAGCTGGGAGCAGAGGAGGTGTTTGGCTTTATCCTCACACCGCTGCCAGCCGCAGCCCTCTGGGGTGAGGTGAAAGCCCGAGTCCTGTTATCCCACTCTGTTTGCATTCCCAAAACATCATTTATTACTGGGCCTTGGCAGCCAAGTGCTGTTTCACTTGAGCCCTCCTTAACCTCCGAAGGTCGGCTGGCCGCGGGCCTGGCCAGGCCCTGGCTCCTCACGCCGCCCTCATCCCTCGGGAAGCTGCAGATCCCAGTCCGTGTCCCGGCGGGATGAGGGCGGGGCTGCAGGGAGCAGCAGCCGGGCAGGCACTGTCCTCCCACCCAGCAGTAGGTCAGATGAGGAGTTTGCTCCCCCACACTCCCAGCCCTGCCCCACATCCGAGGGCTCGTGTGGCAGCGTTTGTCACTTGGATCTCCAGCTCTGCCCCCTGCCAGCCCCACGGGAGGGTGACCCTGCCTTGCTCGTTGATCTACAAGCCCTGCTTGTCTCACTTGGTGCAGGCTCCGGAGCTCATTTTGCTCCCTACAAATGTGTGACGGTGTCCTTGACTCACTCCATCACTCTCAGCACTGAATGGATTCCAGCGTCCCTGTCCTTGAGCCCGGAGGAGAGCAAGGAGATGAAACAATGAGAGAAAAGGCTTTGTTTTTTGTAGTGGTTTGGTTTTTTGTGGGCTCTTTGTGGCTCTTTTTCAAACAGAAGCTTGAGATATCCCTTAACAATCTTTTAGGATGGGTGACTGTATACTGCACTTAATTCTTGGATTAAGCTAACAGCATGGATTGTTCGGGATATGTAGCACCACCAGTGAAGCCACAACTGTTTTACCACACGCCATCTCTTTCAATTCCTAAACAAATTACAGTTGTTCTTTCCAACAGGCAAGTGAAATGTATGGCTAAAGTGCTGGTTTCTGTGCCTGTTTTTAAAGTTTCCCTTGGTGGAACTGATTTTTCTGGCTTACCAAAAACCCCGCTTCTCCCATCCTATCCCTCTCTCCTTCCTTTGGGAACTGCAGCGTGGAGCACCTTAGCACAGGGTGACTCATCTCAGGCCACTTTGGATGATTTGTCCTGACTTGAATTCAATTAAATCCAAGTGAGAAATGCTAAACCTTGGCCTAAATACACGTTGCAAGAGTTAAATGAAATTATTTGAGGCAAAAGAGGAGCTGCAAGGGAGCTTAAGACCCATGTTCTATCAAGGTGTTCCTCTTCTTAGCAGATGTCCCACCATCTCCCACACCTGAGGAAGAGAGAGCTCCCTCTCCACCACCTGTACCTGCTCTGAAAACTGAACTGGAGCCTGCATCCATGGAGGTAAGAGCAGATTAGAGTGATTAACTGCCAGAAATTAACTGTTGGGTTCTCACAGTGCTGCGATGTCCTGCAGGTTTCAGCCGGAGGGAGGAAGAGGAAGCGGAAGCGTGTGCTGAAATCCAAGATGTTTATTGATGAAGAAGAAGGCTGCATGGGTGAGTCTGGCTGTGCCCTACTCTCATTGGAGCTCACTTCATTGACATTTTTGCAGGCCAGCCTCTACCAGGCTTAGAAAGAGGCTCACAAAGTCACTTTGTTATCCCACGTGGAACTCCTGCTCCCAGACCGGGGAACTGCCCTTCTGGGGAAGGCCTGGGTAGGGAGTCGGAGCCGCAGCTGAATCCTTACCCTTTTTGGATTATTCACAGATTTTCTTGCAGTTCTTTTCCCTTTCCTTCTGCCAGCATGAGCACCACCTTCATTTACTCCCCTCTCCAAAGCTGCAAGCTTCTAAAGATGGTACAGAAAGAGGTTTGGGATAGATTCTGGCTAAGGTTGTTGGATTTTTTTTTTCCTTTGGGGATAAATCCAGAGCTGTGCCGCAGAACTTGATTATATGTTAAAGAAACTCGCAGTATCCCAGATAAACGAGGAGTAAGTTGGGGCTTAAATGCTTCAGGAGGTTTTTGTTTCTGCTAAGGGTCGTTCTGGTTTCAGGAGGGATGAGAGGCCCTATGGAAGTCCTGAGAGCCAGAGGCTTTGAATTCCAGCCTGACTGGACACTGCTTCCTCCTGTGACCTGGAGAAAGCTGTGTCACCCTGCTGTACTTGTGTCCTGACATTGAAGTAGAGCTGCAAACGCTCAGGATATGTCCATTTGGGGTTTGTTGGGTTTGGGGGTTTTTTAAAGGCTTTAAACACTTAAGGGTGTGGAATGTGTTCTTTGTAATGCTGTTGTCAGCTCCATTGTATGGGATGCTTAACATTCTCGAGCCTGGCTGGGCTGAGGGGATCTCAGGGGAGCTGAGGCAGTGCCGGGGGAAGACGTGGTGCTGTTGTCCAGGTGTGTCCTGGTGCCTGGGCATGGACAGACTCGGGCATCCCTGGGGTCAGCCTGTGTGCACCTACCTGCAGCGCTGGCTGCTGTTTCCCATTAAGCTGGTGGGAAGAAACCCAGAGCTGCAGCACGCAGCAGCTGGCTGCTCTGGGGACTGCCATCCCAGGGGCTGGCTGCTTGTGCACCAGTTGGGCTTGCACAGTTACTGATTTGGCTCCTTTCATTGGGGGGTGTTCTGCTCTCCCGTCCCAGATGCAACCGTGCAAACACTTGGAAGGAAAAAGGAACAAAATGACATCAGCTGGGCAGTTGAGTTGTACAAGCTCTGCATCCAGAGCGTGCAGGAATGACTCTTCCAGGTTCAGCTTCCAGCAAATAGTGCCGTTCTCCCCCTGTCCAAACGGAGCAGGACTGGGAATATTGCCTTTCTTCCTCTGCTCTTCACCCCCACAGGGTTCCACAGAAAAATCCAGACTTCTGCTTTTACGGTTTTATCCATTTTATGAAAAGGGAAATGCAAGCCCCTGTTGGGAGGCAAATCCTCTGGGATGGAGAGAGGGATGGAGCTGGGATACCGAGGAGCTGGGTAGGGAAGAAATGCTGCTTGCCCTCCTAAAAACCCTCCAGCCTGTTGTGCAGAACTTGCTCTCAGGTTATTGTCCAGTTTCTCTGCTCCCTTCCCCACCCTTTCCATGCACAGGCCTGATAATTTGAAGGCAAAATAACTTGCAGATCTCCCAGGCTAATGTAAATTGTAGTCATTCTTTGAAATATAGGGGCACTTTATAGGGGCTTTTTCCTCTCTCCCTGCCTTTTTTTTTTTTCTTCTTTTTAAACAAAGGCTAAGTTTTAAGAGATGTTAAATCCTAACATTAGAATGAGGCTGTACTTTGCATTTCTCCACTGATTTGAAGTGATGGTTTTCACAACAGCTGCAACAGCAAGGAATTAGTGTCAAAAAGCAAAAGTAATTCAGGGGTTAGCCCTGAGGGAAACTGAGCAATTAAAATGTGTATGGAGTTAAGCACAAGACAAATTCCCATGCATCAGCAGGAATCCATGGATTGAGTGCCTGCTCTTAGTCTCTAGTAAAGGGGAATTACTGGGGTTTAAGCTTGAGTGTTCCTACCTTGCACTTCCTAAAGCTGGAAAGGACACAGTGGGCTTGGAGATGGGAATAAAGACGTGTGCATTGGAGGGGAATTTGTGTTGCAGCATTTCAGAGCTCCCATAGTTCCAGCCACTGTGATTTAGGGAGTCTGGCTGTGAGTGGGGCATCAGTAACTGCATCTGTGTAGTACAGCAGCCCGGAGCTGCTGCAGATGGAGCCTTCTAAAGTTCAGCTGAGATTGCTGTCAGGGAAAGTTGATCTAAACTGTTGCAATGGGAGGGGATTAACTGCACGCCTTGGGAGTTACTGGCAATTCCTGACGGGGGTGACAACTGGATAAGTTTTTAAAGCCCACCCAGGGGGGTGTGGAAGCTGCTCCCTGAAAAGCCTGCTGCCTCTGAAGGGTTTGCAGTCCCTGTTTGAGGTTCTGCTAGTGCTGCCCAGCAGGATTTCATAGCATTCCTCTTCCCACCCTGGTTACGTAGGAAACCTTATTTAATTTGATGCATGAATACAAGTGAAAGCCAGTTTCCCAGAAGAAGGGAAGTTAAGACATCTGTTTAAAAGAATAGAGTTGCTAAAGAAAAATGGCTTACTAGAAGAATCCCAGAGCACTGCTGGGAAAGCTGATATAACAACATTTACTGGGATCTGGCGGGGGCTTTCATCAGTGGAGCTGACTCCAGTTTAATTTCCGTGAGCCTTGTTTTATATCCCTGGGCTTTCCATGCCGGACGCTGACAGCAGCGAGCTGGCACTCCCCTTCAGGCGCAGTCCCTGAGGTCAGGCACGGCTGTGCATTGATTTTTTTTTAAAGGATTCCTTTATATTTGCCCTGTTGGGCCACCTCTGTGGAGAGAAGCTGCCCCGAAGGTTTTGTGCTCCTTGGGATGGGCAACGTGTGCTTCACTCTCTCCCGCCTGATGTGCTGGGGAGAGCGGCGTGGGGCTGTCTCCAGGTTGTCTTGTCTGGAGGTCAGGACAATCCAAGTGCTTTGGCCCCTGTGGCAATGGGACCAAGTCAGAATGGTGGGAGAGGTTCCATTGCCTAACGCTGAGCTACTGGTTCTGATCTCCTTCATTTTCAGCACTTCATTTTCTGACGGCTGCTTGTCAGCCTCTGCCCGATGAATTAGAATCTCAGGATCACTGAGGTTGGAAAAGCCCTCTAAGATCATGGATTCCAACCGTGCCCCCAGCACTGCCAAGGCACCACTGCCCCATGTCCCCACGAGCCACATCCACATTTACATCCCNAGCCACATCCACACGGCTTTTACATCCCTGCAGGGATGGGGACTCACCCCTGCCCTGTGCAGCTGTGCCAGGGCTGGACAGCCCTTTTGGGGAAGGAATTTTCCCCAATATCCAACCTAAACCTCCCCTGGCACAGCTTCCTACTGCTTAACCTTGAGCAATGGACTCAGTTCCTGTGTCTGACGTGCTCCTTGAACCCAAAACATTCCTCTCCAGGAATGCAGTGGGAAGGCTGCAGCGGGGAGGTCTTTGGTGCAAAGATGGCTTAATCACCATCATCACCTGCTCTTCTCTCCTCTCTTCTTTCCACCAGTGACTGAGAAGGTTTACGAGAGTGAATCCTGCACGGACAGCGAGGATGAATTCCCCAAGCCCAAGGCACCAGCTCCACACAAACAGCCTGTGCTGCCCACGAGGAGAGAACCAAAGGAAGAAAGGAAGAACCAGAAGAAAGGGACAGCTCCTGCCAACAGAGCCAACAAACAAGTCTCCATCATGGGCTTTTTCCAGAAGAAATGAACTGGGTCTTTCCCCTGATCCTCTCAGCAGCTTGGGAGTGTTGCTCCCTACTTTTGTGTGGCTCTCTGCAAGCTGCTGCTGCTTGTGGAGGCCAGCCTGCGACCCCTGGTTATGCAAGGTGTCCTGCTTACTGTGTAAGGAAGCCCTCTGGACTGGATTTTGTATCACAGAAAAGTTTGTATTTGTTACTGCAATAATTTTAGTCATCCTCACTAAGCAGTGTGGGAACTGCCAGCTAGAAGCAGCTCTAGAGGAATTCTTGAAAGGCTGTTAAACCTGTTCACATGAAATGGTATTTTTTTTAATCACCTCTTCGGTGCTGCGTTAGGAATGGAGTTGTGGCATTTTTCTGCCCTCTTCCTACACCCTTAGCTCTCCAGATGGATCCAGACACTCACGTGGGGTGGAAGCCATAAGGTAGCAGGTCTGCAGGCACAGGCACAACCCTGAGCATCTGCTTCAGCTTCAACTGAATGAAATGGACTTAATTTTCCCCCTAAGACTGGGAAATAGTTTTTGCTCTGCCTTCCATAATCTCTTTTTGGACAAAGCAGTTCATATAAAATTCTCTTCCTCTCTTCTTCCTGGAACGTATCCTCGGGTGCTCTCATTACAGACCAGGACACTGCTGGTGTTCACAAAAACATCCCTGAGGCTTCCCACCCAATTGGCTCTGGAGGAACTGGGGGAAGGCTGTGCTGTTATTGGGAAAGCAGCTGGATCTTTAACCTCGGAGGGCAGTGAGCCAGAGGGAAGGGGGCTTAGAGGGCACTGCTGATAACACCAGGCAGGTCCCCACCATCCTCACACGCTGCTCTTCGGCCTTGGGAGGTTTGGGGTTGCCTGAAGTGTTGATTTAACAGGCATGAACCAGAGAAGAGTTTTTCCTTGGACACCTCATCGTCTGCCTGCTGAAGGAAGCGTGTCACACACAGCCCGTGGTCCTGAGGAACTGCTTGTTGGGGAGGAATAAAGCACAGCAAGGAGCCCTTGGTCTTCAGCTTTGCTGTGCTGAGGTTGACGGGCAGATGTAAAAGGCCGGATTTTCCAGAGGGATTGGTGCCGAGTGTTTCTGAAGCTTGGGCTGCTGAGTGCTCCCAGACAGGGGCCCTGTGTCACCAGCGGTTGGCTGAGAGCATCTGCTGCACACCAGCAGCATCTCACTGGCTTTGTGCCTGTGCTGTGGGCTGGGGAGAGAAGGAACAGCCTTGTTCTGGTTCAGAGAAGAAAACGTAACTGTGGAGAGGAAAACCCACCCTGCTGCAGTGGTTCTGTTGTTCTTGCTACAGTTGAGGGTGTATTTTTACAGGTAACAATAAGTAACATATCCCATTAAAGGCAGGGTTTTTTCTTTTGTCCTTATTCATTAAATGATGTGTCAAATCCTGATTTCTGAGGGTTGTTGTGATACTTGACTGCATGGAAGTCAAAGACATTTCCCTGGTGAAGCGGGTGAAGAGTCCTTCCATCAAAACCAGGGCTGGAATCTTTCGACGGAGTGGTTTTAGGGCATGTGAAACCTCAGAATACTGGGGCTTGTGCTGAATTTGGCCCCCTGGGGTGTCATTCCCGTGGCAGAGGTGACAGGATGGGGTGTCCTGTGCTCCTGCTCCTCACCTCTGCCGTGGTCTCGCTGCAGCTCCCGACTCCCTCTGTAACCAGATCAACGTCATGCGCCACTTCCTCAGGAAAATGACTTAATGTCTGAAGGAGCGGGACCCGGGAGGACTTCAGCCTTCCAAAAATCATGATCTCATACTCCCCACTCCCACACTCCATGGGCTGCCAGCCCCAGGGGGGCCTCAGGTCCCTGGATGCCCCCTTGGCCGAGGCTGGACTGTCCCCAGGCGCTGCCTGGGAGCAAGGAATTGGGGCTGGATAGAGGGAATAGAGGGAGAAAGCTCCCTCGTGGGTGGGGGTCACTCACTTGGCACCCGCGGGCTGGAGGGGGCAAAACGTGTGGGAGCCAGGCTCTGCCTCTTGGAGCATCTCCTGCCTCAGGACATGGGGCTCAGGATCCAGAACCTCCTCCTGGAGATACAGAGGTCTTTATACCCGTGCATGTGCCATTTATAGCTGGAAATCCAAATCCCAGGGGAATCTGTTCTCTTCCCCGTGTATCTCCCTTCCCACATTTACACCTCGGAAGAGCCTCAGGAGAGACAGTGGGAGAGGATGTTGGTTCATTTAATGAAGCGTGGTTTATAGTGTTGCTTTGCTCCCTGGCAGCCTTTTTTCAGGCAGAGGAAGCTTCATCCTTGTTTTCCAGGTGGGCTGAGAAGTTGCTCCGTCAAACACTGGGCTAAAATTATTGCTGCACCGGGCTCTGCTTGGACACAGTGCTTCTGAACCAGCAGCCCCTGGGAAGGGGCTGGAAGTGCTGCTCCAAGGGGTGCAAAAGCCCCATCCCTTGTTCAGGAGACAGCTGAGCTGATTTATAACCCCCCTTCCTGCGGGGCAGCGCCTGCTCGGAAAAAACCCTCCTGCTCTTCCCGCTCGGGGGTCTAGATAAAGACAGACGGGAGGGATCCAGGAGGATAACTGAGCAGGGCAGGAGGGTGTCCCGGCGGCCTGCTGGGAATTGTTTTGCTCTCCCACCAGGCGATGCCAGCCCGGCCGCAGACACCGGAGCGGGGAACAGCCGGGCCTTATAAGGAAGCAAAACGCGGCTCCGCGATCCCCGGCGCCGGCCGAGGGCAGCGGGACCTGCCAGGGCCGTGTGCCTGTGCCATGGATCACGGAACCACGGAGTCCAGGACACTGGGAAAGCCCTCCCAGCCCGTGGAGTCCAAGCTGTGCCCGGTCCCCACCTTGTCCCCAGCCCAGAGCTCTGAGTGCCACGTCCAGGCCTTCCTTGGGCACCTCCAGGGATGGGGACTCCAACACCTCCCTGGGCAGCCCCTGCCAAGGCCTGACCACCCTTTCCATGGAGAAATTCCTCCTGGTGTCCCACCTGACCCCCCCCTGGCACAGCTGAGGCCGTTCCCTCTCCTCCTGTCCCTGTTCCCTGGGAGCAGAGCCCGACCCACCCTGGCTCCCCCCTCCTGTCAGGGACTTGTGCAGCGCCAGAAGGGCCCCCCTGAGCCTCCTTTGCTCCAGGCTGAGCCCCTTTCCCAGCTCCCTCAGCTGCTCCTGCTGCTCCAGCCCCTTCCCAGCTCCGTTCCCATCTCTGGCCACGCTCCAGCCCCTCATTGTCTCTTGTCAGGAGGAGCCCAGAGCTGTCCCCAGCACTGGAGGTGCCCCAGCAGTGCCAGCACAGGGACAGGCATTGCCCTGGGGCTGTGGCCACCCCAGTGCTGGGACAGCCCAGGGGCCACTGGCCTCTTGCCCACCTGGGCTCACCTGAGCTCATGTCCAGCACTGCCAGGGCCATATCCAGCATTCCGGACGCTCTGCCCAAAGCCTGGAGCGTGCCTGGTTCTCCCTGGCTGTGGGGAACGTGGTGCAGATGAGATGCAGGTGCTCCTGCCCAGCTGGAGCCAAGGGATGAGCACAAAGGCAGGGCCACCGCCGGAGCCAGCCCGGAGAGCATCACCGGGACCTTCGCCTTGGCAGAGGGGAGAAGGGAGCAAACTGCAACAGCCAGGGAGGAAAAGCATCCACGGGATTCTGGAGGTGGCTTTTCCACATCCTTCCTCCCACGGTGGGTACCACATCCCACTCCTCCAGTGGGACCTGCCTGCAGTAGCCAAGCATCCCGCCCCACGCACTGTCACGAGGGCACCAGGGCCGTGATGCTGGGGGAGATAAGCCATCCCCCCCTGGGTGCTGAGCACACCCCTTCTGAGCATTCTCCCTGGGGTTCTGAGCATCCCCCTGGGTGCTGAGTATCCTCCCTTGGGTTCTGGGCATCCCCCGCTTAGGGCTGGGCATCCCCCTGCGTGTGGAGCTCCTTCCCTTGGGGCTGATCATCCCACCGTGATGCTGAGCATCCTCCCCTGGGGCTGAGCATCCCCCCTGGCACTCAGCCCTGCAGCTTCAGGCGATCCCTCATCTCCTTGCGGCCACATCCCCGGCTCGTGGTGTCCCTCGCTGTCCCCGTCCCCAGGAGCGTCCCCGCAGCCGCAGCTCCCGAGCCGCCCGGCACGTCCCGGCGTTTGTTTACTGCTCCCGTCCCGCCGCGTCGCTTCACCCCAGCGCTTCCTGGGCTGGTGTCTGAAAATAGATATTTTTAACCTTTTAAAAATAGAAAGTCTCGCAGAGCAGCAGCTCCTGTTTTTCCATTCCCTTCTCATTTCAGCTCACGGCGGAGGAACCCGAGACGGGGGTGGTGGGAAGGCGGCCCCGTAAACAGGCTCCTGCAAACCGGGCACTGGGGACAACACACGTGTGCCTTGAGAACGAAAAGAAAGGGAAGAAACAGAAGGAAAGTAAAAAAAAATTGACTAGAAAGGCCCTCCACTTTTCGCACGGGGCCTTATTTGGTATTTTCATGAAAAGTTATATCTTCACACTGTAAAAAATGCCACTTATTACTCATGCTTTACTAGGTAAGTGTATTTTCCTTGGCAGCGAGTGCTCTGGGGTTTTTTTCTCCCTCCACTCCTGCCGTACCAGCCATTTCGAAGGTTTCATTGGTTTCTCCGTCAGAACTGGCGCTGCCGCCGCTGTCTGGAGGGCCGGGCAGTCAAACCCGACACAGCCGCTGGTTGTTCGGGACGTGTTGGGCTTCACCTGCGGGGCTGTCGAACCCCAGCGCCGCCGTCCCCGGCGGGGCCCCGGGGCGGCCCTGCAGCCCCGCCCTGCGCTGCCGCGGGGACACGGCTGTCACCGGTGTCACCCTGCGCCGTGGCACTGCCGCTGCGTGGGCATCACCCACCGCACGGTCACTCCGCGGTGTGCGGGCCGTGCCCTTGGTCGCGGCGTACACGCGGCCATCACCCTGTCCCGTGTCACCAGAGCAGGGGTGTCACCACGTCCCCTGGTCCCTACAGGTGCGTGGATGTCACCCCGTCCTCATGGCCACTGTGGACAGGTGGCTGTCACCCTCTCCCCGCTGTCTCTGCGGACACACCGGGATGTCACACTGTCCCTACACGTGTGGCCGTCACCCCATGGCCGTGGCACTGCCTGGGTGCGACACCGGCCATCCACCCCACGGTCCATCCCACATGTGGGTGTCGCCATCACTGCCAGCAGCCACCACCTCGTCCTCGGGGTCACAGCACACCCAGGGACATCACCCTGTCCCCACAGCCACGCTGTGCCCGCGGGTGTCACCTTGTCCCTGCAGACACACGGACCCCCCCTCCGCCACCCGTCGAGCCCCGGCATGGGGACGGCTTGCGGTGGCACAGCCCCGCCACCAGCCCCGCCACCAGCCCCGTGCCCGCCGTGCCGGCCACCACGGCCCCCGGGCTGCCTGGCCGCGCTCCCCAGCCGCTCTAAAAGCCAGCTTTGTGTTTTACGGCCAGGCCCTCGCTTGGCACACGATTTTAATTAGAGTCTGGTTACACGGCTCGGCAGATGTGGAATGTATTTCTTAGCCCAGGTGGAATAAATCTATTGCCGTAAAAACCAACCCCCCTGTTATTAAATTCTCCCTTCTAAATAGCCCAGTATTGAGATGCGTGTCCCCCCGGCCCCCCCTCGCCCACTCCCCCTCAATGCAAACCCTTTTCTAAGTGCTTAATGAGCTTTAATTTTATTATATTCCCTGACTGTATGGAACTGGCTTCTGGTCCTGGCGCAGGTCCCCGGCTACCGGCCCCTCTGCGAGGGGGTGCGGGGGACTGACCAGCCCCAAGGCCAGGCGGGGTGAGGGGTGGCACTGGGCGTCACCCTGCCCTGCACCCAGCAGGGGATGCTGGAGCCCGGGGAGGTGGCAGAGCTCAGCTGATGGACCCTCGTGCGGTCCCCAGAGACGGGGATGTTCCTGGGGACTGCTTCCCCCAGACTGGAGCCCAGGGACCGGCTGCGAGGTCCCAGTCGCCCCGGGGACATCCCTGCTGTTCCCGGGGCCCCTGTGGGGCAGGGGACGGCCCTGGGGCACCGCGGAGGGCCTGGCTCAGTGCCACAGGGTGCCTGCCCCGTGCCAGGGACCGGCTCTCCGGGATCGTTGTGGCTCCAGCGGCGGAACAGCCGCCCCGCGCTCCCGGCCTCGCCCTCCCCGGGCAGGGGGCTAAAGCTGGGACACAGCACCCCCTTCCCCAGGGAACGACACCTCCTCCACCTCCCCTCCGGGCTGTGGGTGCCGAGGGGCTGTTTGCAGGATTTGGGGAGCTGTTTCCATGGGTTTGGGGGCTGCACCCACAGTGTGGATGCACATCACCACTACGGCAGCTGCACGCTCGTGTCCTGCTAAATTTGGGGCCTTGAAGGCTTTTGATCTGCTCATCCCAGAGCAGATCGGATCCTCTTCCTCCACCTCTTCCTCCTCCTCTTTCCCTGCTGCTGCTCCTGCTCCCTGCTCACCCACTCCCACAAATGTCCCTGCCAGCACAGCCATCCTCACTGCACATTTTAAGTGATAATATTCGAGTGATGATAATGCTTAAATGATAATATTCAAATGATGTCACCCCACACGGCCCCAGTTTTGGCTGTGATGGTGATGGTGCCAGCGGAGATGTCGTCAGAAGCTTTGCCAAAATCCCAGCCTATCCCATCCCTGGCTCACCCCACACATGCAGCCGGAGGTTGGGTTGGTCCTGATCCATGCTGGCTTCATTCTTCCCATCCTTCACCTGGAGCTGACCTTCTCCAGCTGGGATAAACCAGTGGTGGCAGGAGTGGGATCTTCAGTGCTTCAGCCCTGAATGCAAACCATCCTCCCTGCCCGGAGATGGAACAGGAAAGGGACGTGGGAGTGTGTTTGGGGACACACAGATCCTTGCCACCACTCCTGCAGGCTCTGCAGGGTCCAGGGAGGGTCCACCTGAGTCCATCCCATGCCAGCATTGCCAGCTGGGTGGATAAAGCTGCTCTAACCCTGGAAATGAAGGTTTTCTAATTCCAGGACTGGCTGGATCCTGGCTCAGAGCTGAATGCTGGAGAGAAAATCCAGCTCCTGTGGGCTGGGGGGCAGCATTTTGGTCTCTTGGGCTGGGCCCCCCATGAAGCCCACTGTGCTGGAGGAAGCCTGTAATTGCTTCCGGAGGTGGAAACTCAGGAGCACTGTGGGGAAAAAAGCGTTTCAACCAAATCCCCAAGTGCTGGCAGTGTCACCATCCACTTGGGTGAAAATCAGAACAATCACAGAGCCATTTAGGTTGGAAAAGGCTCCTAAAATCGGGGACCAAAGGCTGTGAGGGCCTGTGTGTTCCTGTGGGTCTGCAGCCTTGAATTCAGGCCTTCTCCAAGACCTTTTGGAAGCCAAACATATGGATGGATTGAAATAGGGACCAGGTTAGTCGCTGGCTATTGAGCAGGGTGGTTTGGGACGTGACATCCTCCTCCGAGCCCCGCCCCATCTCCTGCCAGGAACTGGATGAAGGGGGCACCCCAAGGAAGGGGCATCTCCTGACCCACACTCCCCACATCGGTCTCAGCAGTGCCAGGGCCAGCGGTTGGCAACTTCAAAATTCACTGCAGGGGGAAAAAAACCAGGGAGCAGCATCTGCTTCCCAAGATCCCCCCTCTCCCAGCAGGGACCACAGGCTGGAAAGGGGAGCAGACTCTGCCCTGCTGGCATCCAAGCAAGGACTGGAACCCACATCAAACCTGGGGAGCTTTGTGACCCCTCACAGCGCTCTGTTGAGCCTCTGAAATAGCTCTAGGATGTCTTAAAAACCCAAACAAACGGAGGAGAGGGGGAAAAAGAGGAGGACATGGGAGAGGAGTATGCACAGGGTCCATCCCATAGGGTCATTGGGATGTCATTTCCCACAAGTTTTCCACGGACATCCCCCACTGCATCATCCCCAACCAAGACGCTTGAGGAACAAAATCCCAGGGATTTTTGCTTGCAGGAGATTCCTCCTCCCTCCCCTTACCTTGGGGCAAAGGGAATAAACCCGCAGGCTCTGTGAGGAGCACAGCCTGAGCCCTCCCCACCAATTCCCAGCTGGGGGACTTGGCTCCAGGCTCCCCCAGGACTTTTCCCCCAGCTGGCCTCTCCTCTGGCCCACTGACTGGGAATTTGCAGCTGCTTTTGTGCCAAGGAGCTGTGGATGAAAAGTTATCCCTCCTCCCCAGACCAGGTGTGGGGAGCACGGCTGCTCCCCGGGGGTGCACAACTCCAGGGGGGACGAGGGACCGTCCCCACCATGAATAGGGACCCCCAGGGTAGGGGAGAGCACCACCCAAAGCTTGTCCTGGAGCCCCGTGCAGGGATCAGCCTGCTCTGCTGCTGGAATCTCCAAAGGAAAGAGCGGGGAGCCAGAACTGAGCCGCGGCTGCCGACGCCAGCTCTCACCACTTCTCCACGTGCAGCCCATCATCTGTCTCCTCCCAGGAGACGCCGAGTCCCTTGGGAGTGAGCCGGCAGCCAAGCCAACCCAGACATCCCCATCCCAACCTGCACACTGCTGCCTGTTCAGGGCAGAGAGGGAAAACTCAGCTCTCAGGTCACGGGGAAAATGATCCCACCGCGGTAATGACCAGCTAGAAAGGGTTAAATTGCCATTTCAAAGACAAAGCCTTCCTCACAATCCTTTAGGATGCACTAGGGTTAACCCTGGCCTTGCCACCCTGAGCACAAAACTCCCTCGGATACCGGCGTGGCCCGATCCGCGCCGGAGCTGCTCAGATCTCCAGGGAAGAGGTGCCCAAGGGCACCAGACGCCTTTTCGGGGGTCATGGTCAGCTTGGGCCAGCATTTGGTGAGGCTGATCTGGAAATCCAACGGCAGGCCTGTGATCTCTTGCTCATCAGCAGGTCAGCACCATCTGGAGAGTTTGTCCCGGGAATTCTGGGTGTCTATCACAGGCTGAGGGTTGCTCAGACGAAAGGCCAAGTTATATTCACCTCTAACTGACCTTTTTTTTGTTCCTTCTGCTAATTCACACTCCAATCCAAAGGCCAGCGAGCCATCCTGGGAAGGCATCAAAGCAATTTGCAGTTTTCCCTGGAAACCTCTCGGCCCAGGTGGCAATGGCTGACGGGGGTCACGTCCTGGAAATCTCCACCCCTCGTGGAACTGGGTCTCCCTGACTTCCCGGGAAAGTCGAGGAGGGAAGGACAAGGCAAAGCTCTCCTCTGTGTCATGTCCAGGAGATTCCCTCGCTCCCCTTGGGAGGAGAAGGAGCCCTCACTGTGCCTGCAAAACTTCTCGGGACGTGCTAAAAGCAGCTTGGAAGGGGATCAATATTTCCGTTCATTTTTCAGTGCCGACCTTCCTGCCACGCCACAGGAGCCGGAAGCCTGACGGGGTTCGGAGGAGCCCCCCGGCTCCCTCTGCAGCCCCCTGCCTAAACCTGCTCACAAACTCCTGCCTCAGGCAGCCCCAGTGAGCAAAACTCCCCTTTCCCAGGTTTTCCTGTGAAAACTGCAACTTGGAACACTCGGCTCCAAGCTAAAACAAGATGTAGAGACAGGCAGGGCAAAACCAAAAAAATTAAACCCCCTTAAATTTGGGCCTGTTTGGATGGACACTGACATTGCAGGTGGTGGCGGGTGGACACCTGACTACAGTTCCCATCTAGAAGGTTTTATTGGAGACCTGCCTGTGCATCCCCCTTTGAACCCGGGGCTTTAATATCTTGTGGATCCCTGTGCCTGGAGGCTGGAGGAAGGGTTGCTGAGGCTGTCCTGGAGTTCAGCCCTGAGTGGGGCTGTGTTCCACGGGTGTGTTTGGGGGTCTGGAGCCGCAGGTCACAGCCGGGGACTGGAGAAGCTGTCAGAGTTCACCCACTCAAACTCAGCCCCCGAAGCTGGGAGAGGAGCACGTCCAGGGCACAACACGTGGCCAGGCTCCTCTCCCCTGCTCCTCCCAAGGCCACCACCCTCCCCTTGGGGACCCTGGCGAGCCGTGGGTCGATGTTTGCTCCCAGTCTCCCAGTGCCTAATGGGCCCTCCAGGATTATTTGCATTGTCTGTGCAGCTGGGAGGCGAAAAGGGGTGTCTGGGCCAAGCAATCCTTCTTACTTCATTTTCAACCATTTGCAAAGCCCCTGATCAGACGGCCCAGATGGTGCTAAATGGCCATGAACGACCATTAGACAGTGGGTTATTGTCGTGCTCCTTGAGTTAGATAATTGTGATGGGCCCGAACTAATTAATTTCTACCCAAAAAAATAGCACTGAATCATAGTCTTTTGGCAGAGCTGGTGAGAAGGACTTGTAAGCAGCTTCCTTTGGATTTATCCAGCCTGTGCAAACAGGGATCTCTGCTGGGACTGCACGATCCCATGGCCGAAAAACAGGGCGTGAGGAAGACCATCCCCGTGCGCAGGAGCGGCAGTCGGAGGCAGCAGGGGCGGCTCTCCCGCATCCCACGGGGCAGGAGAGTCACGGGATAATCCACCAGCTCCATCAGCCAGTCCCACCTCCCCTTTGGATCCCCCGCATTTGGGGATGGGGGGAAAGGGCTGGAGGAAAGGGCCTCCAGGCCTGCGCTCGTGCCGTGCCGCTCACATTTCCTCCATCCCTCCTTTGGCTCCAGCCACGATCTCCAAGGGTTTCCCTGTTTTTCTCATCACCCCTTTCTCAGCACCGTCTTCCAGGCAGCCAGGGGCTTTCTCCAGTGTCCAGATAGTCCTGAGTTGCTGGCAAAGCTTTTCTCCACAGGGATTTCCTTGTTTCCCGGGTTTGGGGGTGTCAGGCTCCGACAGAGCTGGAGGCAGGGAAATGCGATCCCATTTCCCCAGCAGAGCTCGGACAACCCGCCAGGTTAGGTACATCCTGAGCTGCTCCCGCGTCCAAAAAGGTGCAGGAGCAGGAGAAAAGAGTGATTACAGACACATTTCTCTGTGAGAAGAGACAGGAAATGTTAGGACTGTTTAGTCTGGAGAGGAGACAGGCCCGTGGTGGCACGGGAACAGCCTGTTCAGCACTGACGGTCCTCTGGTTTCTCCATTTCTCATCCCAGGAAAAGAAGAAGATTTGCAGAGGAGAGTGGATGCAGGGGAAATGTTCACTCAGCACGATGTGGGGGGGTCTGTGGAGAGATTTTAAGGGAAATCCTATCCCTTTGGGGAGAAATCCCACCCTTTGGCTGGGGGAAAGTGATGTGAGAACATACACCCCAATTCATTGGGAGACGCTGAAACATTCAAACCACCTCCAGAGCTGTGGGCTTCATACAGGACTTTTGGAGCAGCACCAAACCCAACAAAACCTCCTTCCCTGGGACTTCACCTCCCCATGGCAGAGCCCTAATGGTGCAGTGACACCCCAGCCTGAGCAGTCCACGTCACCAGCACCGGCTCTCCCGGCTTTTCCAGTGGGAATCAAGACTCCAGTGAACATAACCAAGGGGCATTGGCGTCCCCTCGGGGTAGGGGGGCTTCATGCAGACTGAGGTGAAAGTAGATATTTTGCGTGACTGAAAACCCGATGCAATGGAAACCAGCAGGAGGCCAGGAAGTGTAGCTGGCAATTCTAGAGACATAGAGTTTGGAGAAGTGTTTTGACTAACCTGATAATAGGGCATGAAATAGCATGGCTCTGACGTAAAAAAAGCCCTAAGACCCCGGAGGTAGAGCCAAGATTTTTGATGGTGACTTGCCATCCGTCCCGGAGCACGCAGCCATGGGGTAATTCTGGTTGGATGGGCCCCAGGAGGACCCTGGTCCAACCTCTGGCTCCAGGCTGGGATAACTGTGAAGTTACATCAGGTTGCTCAGGGCTGTGTCCAGGCAAAGGCTGAGTTTCTCCAGGGACGGGATGCCCCTCCTTCCCTTGGTCCCAGTCCCAGCATTTCTGAAGGGGAAAACGTTTTTGGCCTATCTGCAGCTGGTCTGGGTGCATCCAGTCCCTGCCTGCCTGGGACCTGGGACCCACACTGGAGCCAGTGCCAAAGGCTCCCTGCAGACACCCAGGGTGTCCCAGCACAGGCTGGACCAGCCACGGGAGATCTGCTGCACTCACTGCACCCCAAACCTGTCACAGCAGGAGAACAGAGCATTGCAGAAGGGCTGGCGGGGATTACAGGTCCCAGAGAAGGAGCAGCAGGAGAGCTGGGTCCTGCAGAAGCAGCAGGAGATGCAAATCCTGCAGAAGCAGCAGCAATTAAATCATGCCATCTCCCTGAGGACCGAGAAGCGGCTGTGGAGAGGTGACAACTGCCCCAGCCAGGGATGCTGCATTCCACACTCCTGTGTGTCCTGTCGCCCCTTGGAGCCAAATCCTTTCCTATGGGAGAGGTGTTGCTGTGGCCCAAGTGCATGGATGTACCCGCAAACACCTCGAGGAGCCCACGGCGAGTCCAAGGGAGCAGCTGCCCAGCAGGGCCCAGAACGAGCCATGTTTAACCCCTGTGCAGATGCAGGTGTGGTGCCAAAACCCCTTGATGTCACCTCAGCCGTGTTGCCTGAGCCTTTCTCCTTGCAGGGCTGCTGTTCCCCTCTCCTCCTGGCTCAGGTCAGGGCTGGAGTCCGAGTCCATGCCGGGCTCTCCTGGACAGGACAGTTGGTGTCCCAAAGCCCTCAGTGCCACACAAGCTGGGTTTGGGTGTTTGCTGGGAGTTTTGCCTCTCAGGACATCAGGCTGCCTGCAGGGGACAGCTCCAAGACCTGTGATGCTGCTCCAGCTTGGTGGTGCCACCAGTGGGTGCTGATGGGTTTTATCCACATCAGCAAAGGTCTGGGCAGCCTGAAATTCTTCCTAAAGCCCTGTGGTTGGTTCAGGAGGAGCCTGGCCAGAGCAGGGACGTCAGCCAGGTAGTGCAGAGAGGTCTTGAAAAGCTTCATCTTTTCCCAAACCATCCATCACTGGGATTATCATAGAATCTCAGAATCATTTAGGTTGGAAAGGACCTTTAATATCAGCGAGTTCAAATGTGCCCCCCAGCACTGCCAAGGCCACCACTGCCCCATGTCCCCAAGTGCCACATCCACACGGCTTTAAGCCCATGTCCCCAAGGGGACTCCAGCACTGCCCTGGGCAGCTGTGCCAGGGCTGGACAGCCCTTTTGGGGAAGAAATTTTCACTAATACCCAATTCAAACCTCCCCTGGCACAGCTGAGGCCGTTCCCTCTCCTCCTGTCCCTGTTCCCTGGCAGCAGAGCCCGACCCCCCCCGGCTGCCCCCTCCTGTCAGGGACTTGTGGAGAGTCAAGAGGTCTTTTTGAAAACCCAAACAATTCTGTGCTTCCGTGACCATCTCTGCACCACAAGCTGAGGTTTCCCCTCGCCCGTGGATGCGCAAACACAGCCGGTGCTGCAGGAGATGAAAGGTCCCGCGGCACCGTGTGAGCTCTGCCCCCGAATCAACCCCGCGTTCACAGCTCGGGGTGGGACCGGGGCCATTCCCGCGGAGGGAACGGACGCAGGGAGGAGGAGCGGGGCGGGCAGGGCCATGCCACCGACTGCGAAATGCCGGCTCCTGCCGCGGGGCTGCCGATCCAATTAGCGGCGTTAATCCCCGGGGCTGCCCCCGCGGGGCGAGCGGCCGCCCGGAGGTGCGCTAGGGCGGGCGGCGCTTGGGCTGTCACTGACACCGCTCGCTGCCCGCCGCTCCGGCCGGCCCGCGGCACGGCCCCCCGCCCCTCCACGGCCCTGGGCCGCCAGCAGTGCTGGCACAGAGCGTGGTCACCAGCCCACGGGGCCCCTGTGCACGTCCCCGGCGCGCCGCCGGGATGATGCTTTCCAGTGCCGGGAGAAATGGAGGGCTCTGACGCTGGTGAGCCGAGGGAGGCTGAGGTCTTCTCCCTCCCACGTCCCTCTGCTCTGGAGCCAGGCTGGGAGAGCTGGGGGGGTTCACCTGGAGAAGAGAAGGCTCCAGGGAGAGCTCAGAGCCCCTTCCAGAGCCTAAAGGGGCTCCAGGAGAGCTGGAGAGGGACTTGGAATGACAGGACAAGGGGGAATGGCTTCCCACTGCTAGAAGATTAGACAGGATATTGGGAAGGAATTCCTCCCTGTGAGGGTGGGCAGGCCCTGGCACAGGGTGCCCAGAGAAGCTGTGGCTGCCCCTGGATCCCTGGAAGTGTCCAAGGCCAGGCTGGACAGGGCTTGGAGCAGCCTGGGAGAGTGGGAGGCGTCCCTGCCCACGGCACGGGGTGGAATGAGATGGGCTTTAAGGTCCCTCCCAACACAAACCATTCCATGATTCCATGATTCAGGCAGTTAAAAGCCTTTCCTGCTTCACCACGGAGGGCAGAGAGGAGACTTTTGGGTCTGCTCAGGTGGGGAGGAGCTGTGCTGTGCCCCCCATGGCTGTCTCCCTCGGACAGCAGACACCGGTGCTGCTCCAGGACCAGCACGAGGAGAAACATCTCCAGGTTATTCCTCCAAGCAAGCCAGCAGGAAGCAATGTCATCCCGGCTCTGTGTGCCAGGAGCCGAGATGCAGAGCTTGGCCTCTGCCCGACTGGAGCTCACCCCGTTGGTCTGTGCAGCCGGAGCAAGGGACAGGGAACTGCAGCCAAGGCAAAACCGTTTCATTGTTCACTATGGAATTTATGGGGTGCCTTTTGTGACAGCGCCCCGAAGCAGGGCTGCAGGGCAGGGCTGACCGAGAGGCAGCACCAGCACAGAGCTGGTGTGGTGCCTGGTGCTGGGGGAGGAGCTGATACCAGAGAGGATGAGATGGTGTTTGGAGGCAGCCAGGACAAGTGGGTGTGATGGGTCTGGGCAATAAGGAAAGTTAGGGGAGGGTGGAACAGCCACATCCCACAAACAGCATTTTTGGAGACTTCCACGTCTCCCTTTCGGGTGAGCGCCAAGCCCTGTTTGCTGGGACCACCTGCAGTGCAAGGACAACAGCAGGAGCAGGAGCAGAGCAAACCCAGGCCACCTCAGAGCATCTGCACCAGGAGGATGCCATCCGTGGCTCCCAGGAGGGCACCAGCAGCGTGGGCAGTGCAGAATCCGTGCTGGATTTCTCCCAGCCTCCCCTACGAACCCAACGGAGCAGATTCACCCCAAACACCTGCTGCTTCTGGTAAAGGAGCACAAATTGACCCTGAGCTCAGCGCCAATTGGTCCACACGAGGGCCAGTTAATTAGGCTGATGAGTGAGGGGTCAGGCTCTGCCTGGGGACTGGCAGCATCCTCCCTGCCCACACGCAGCTACAGCCACACAGATGGCCCTGGGGCAGGGGGCTTTTCCCCTCTCCCTCACCTCATGGGGAACAGCCCCAGTGCCCCAAGCATCTCTGGGATTCTTTCCTGGGTAAACTCAGCCAGCCTGGCCCCATGGCCTGGCTCTGGTGAGCGGTGCCAGCTCAGGGCCTGAGCCCCGAGCTCCGTTTTCAGCCCAAAGCCATGAGCAAACAGGGAGGGGTGATCCCCTGGCGATGAGCAAAGCATCCCTGGGATCTCTGCAAGCCTCCATCCTGCATCCCAGCCCTGAGGATGTTGCCTGAGTGAGCGCAAGGGGACCAGACCCCACCAGGACCCTACAAGGAAAGGAGAGCCAGCACAAAAAGCTGAATCGAGAAGATGTTTTAATCAGATTTGTCAGACAGAGTTGGATCTCCAAATAAATAGATTTATCAAAACAGAATAAAACAAGAATCCAAGGATAAATACATGTACCAAAACAACCTGAAAATCCCCCAAAGCTACTTCCAGACAGGGGGAAGGTGATGCTGCTGCACGCCCTCCTCCCCACGCTGCAGAAATGGTCCTGTTTGCCCTTTGGGAGATGCCCCTCCTGTGAATACAGCCCAGTAGATATGATGTAGGATATATATCAATATATAGCACAATAAATGCTTAGTAGCGACCTTAGTGCAGTGTTCAGGGTCTCAGACCCTGTCAGCAGGTGGGTCCTCCCAAAAACTACCTTTTCAAGTGACCTGCAAAGAAGAAAAAAGGATCCTCCCAGCTGGAACAGAGAAGATTTTTCAAGAAACACCCTCTGGAGGGCATTCAGCCAAAGAAACCCTTTGCAGGTCCCAGGGGCTCCGGGAAAAGAAAGAGGGATGATTTTTGTTTCCTTGCAGGTCCTCGTGACGCCGGCGGTTGCTCAGGAGCATGGCCACGTTCTGCTCCGCTGCTCAATCCCGGTGCTCCTCAGGAATGCCGGGGTGCCCGGGATGGATCCCACCTCCTCGTGCCGCACCAGCTCCCGCCCCTCTGCCATCTCTCCCTCCTGCCTCTGCTCATCCCACATTCGGGATAGCGGGAGCTGACGCCCAACCTCCTGCGCTCTCCCACCAGAGAGAGGCACCGCCGCGGCTGCGGCTCCCTCGCGGATGGATTGGGGTGGTTCTCTGGAGTTCCTGGAATTTCCACTAGTGTAGCCTGTATTGCGGTGCCAGTCTATGTAGTAATGCAGCTCTGGGTTTGGTATATACGTGTACGGGTGCTGTGTGCAGATAAATCAGTGGCTACGGAAGGTTCTCCGCCTCACAAGTTCTTTGTTTCCTTCTCTGGGCTCTCTGTCACGCTCAGCTCCGACGTCTGCGCTCGGAAGATGTTCCAGTGACCTGGGTGAGCAAAGAGGGACGCGCATTAACAGCAGCCCTGGAGCAGGGAAGCACAACTCCCCCACGTGCAGCACCCTCGGCACCAGAGGATGCGCAAGGACCTCGCTGTGGGAGAGGTCTGCCCTCAGCACTGGCCGTGGTCAGAGCAGCTCCTCAGGGATCCCAGCCCTGGACTTTCTCATCTTGCAATTAAATTGCTCTTTGAGGTCAGGAGGGGCCCTCCTTCCCCCTGCAACGCAACCCATGGCACTTCCAATGGCACTTCCAATGCTTTACCTGGAAAACACTCGCACGGTCCGGAAAGAAGAGGGGCTCAGACTGAAACATCTCCCTCTCCAGCTCCTCAGAGAGTGCTCTGATGTGGCCTTAGGGCCCTGTCCTCCCCGGCATGTCTGCGCTCAGGCCGTCCCTCTGCCTCTCAGGGGTAGAAGCACTTTGCTTGTCCTCTGTCTCAACCTCAGAAAGCCCAAATTCCAGCTTCATGGGCACTGGACAGGTATGTTTCTCTCCTCCCTCCTGCCAGCCCCACTTCTTTGGGGTGCTCAAAACCCTCACATTTATACTCATTTCTCTGCTGCTGCCTTAGCCTTGGCTCTTCATTCAGCAACCTATGGCAGGGGAAAATCCTTCTGCAGGAGGAGAAGAAACCCCTCTGAATCCCCCAACGAGCTGCAGACTCCCAGCAAATCCGATGGGGAGCTGTGAAAACACCCTCAAGCCAGGACAAAGTGTCCCAATCCCTCTTCTTGCTCCCCCAAAGAATCCCCAGATGTGCAGGAGGCGGCTGGAAGTGCTTCCCCTCTAGGTGTTCTCTTCCCCCAGTGTAATTCCAGCAAGGATTATGCAGCCCCAGTGTCATCACCCCGGGGGTGGGGGGAATATTTTCTAGCTGAATTAATCTCCTGTTGTGAAGAAATCACCGGTCAGAGCTTTCCTAGAACTTAGGGATGGTTTCACAACAGGGTTATTTGTCAGGGGAAACTGAGGCAAGAAGAAGGAGGCACACGCCAGAGACTCCACCAGGGTGGGAAGCCCAGCCTGGGAGCAGGGACTGGAAAATCCCGCAGGGTTTGGTTCAAGAGATGTTGTCTCAAACGGATTGAGGTGAAAACAAATCCCAGCTCCCTGGGGCAGGGGCAGTGGGGGTGTGCACGGGGCAGCAGCGCTGATCCCCACTGACCCAATGACCCAGGGGTGCTGGACAGTGCGGGAATGGCTCTGATCCGAACCTATCCCATTAAACTTCCGGCCAGCCCAGGCGAGGAGGCAGCCAGCAGGAAACAGCGTGGCAGCTCCCCTCCAAACAGGCACTCCCGGCACGTGCCCTGGCATTCCTGCTTTTCGTAACGTTTACGCACATCCCAGAACATCCAGAATGATTTGAAAAGATATTTCAACAGTTGATTTCTTTGCTAATCCCTTGCATCACTTTTTTTTTTCTCCCCCCAGCCTCCCAGTAACACCAGATGGATTAGATATAAAAATCAAACTGTTTCACAGGCTCTGGAGAGACCAAACCTCTGGATTTCACAAGCGTGCATCCACTTTTAGAAAGCTGGCTGCCCTTTCCGATTCCATAAAGTGAAAATGTGGCTGTTCCCCAGGAGAGTTGCACGTGGATGTGAAGACAGGTCAGCCCCAGCCCAGCCCTGCTTGCACAAGGCTTATCCCTACGGCTCAGCTCCCCACGCCGTGCCGGGATTTAAGGAGCTTTCTTGGCATGGCCAGAGCAGAGCAGGAAAACAGGGGGTTGTCTGGGGCAGGGTGTGCTGGAGGAGTGAGGGAATGGGATTTTTCTCTCCCTACCTTCATTTGTCCTGGTGATCAGCCTGAAGTTTTGGGCTTCTTGCTTGAATTCTTGTTTGCTGATCTTCTTGGTCTGGATCAGATGGAATATTCCTGCAGAGGGGGACACAGTGTGTCAGACTGTGCAATACCCAATTTAAGGCTCACACAGGTTTGGATGCTCTGTCCCCTCCCGACACTGCCTGCCCTGGATGCTCCGAGGTCCTGGTTCAGTGCAAGTCCAGCTGCCAAAGCCTGGTGGGAGCTGGGAGGGAATCCAAGACTGGCCAGGCCCAGAAGACATCTCATTGAAATATCAGATTAGATGCTAGGGAAAAATCCTTCCCTGCGAGGGTGCTGAGGCCCTGGCACAGGTTGCCCAGAGAAGCTGTGGCTGCCCCTGGATCCCTGGAATTGTCCAAGCCCAGGTTGGAGCAACCTGGGATAGTGGAAGGTGTCCTTGCCCATGGCAGGGGAGTGGAACTGGATGGGCTTTAAGGTCCCTTCCAATCCAAGCCTTTCTAGGATTCTAGGGTTCTGTGAAAACAGTAACTGCCTGTTAAATCAGGAAGTTTCACCACGAAGCAGGTGAAAGCGACAGGATGTTGTTGCTCCAGAAAGCATCTTGCGCTGGAGGAGTTCCAGTCTCCCTTAAAACCATAAAAGAAAGAGGGGTGAGAGCAAGGGGATGCAGGGATCCACGTCCCCTCTGCTCACTCTTGACCACCTGTGTTCCCCAGCTGCAGAGACCCCTCCATCCTCAGATGATTTCCTTTCCTGGCAGCAGTGGGGACCAAAGTTTTCCACCTCTTGGTCACCAGCCCTGAAATTCCTCCAGGACAGGAAAAAACACAAGTGACCTCAGCAGAGATTGATATTTCTGCCTGTGCCAGCACTGTCCCCTTAGTGGAGATACCTGACTCAGACGTTTGACCCAGGCAGAGCAGGACCTGGATTGAGCAATGGAAGTGGCCTTTCTTTGGGATTAGGGGTTACGATATTCCCGCTCGCCTGCAGAGTGTGACAAACCAGGCAGGTATGTCTGGAATATCCTTCCCCACCTCTCACTCAGGCTCCCAGAGCATCCAGCCTCTTGCTGCCAGCAGATGTGAGAGGCAACGTGGTCCCCCTTATTTGGTTAAGAGACTTTCCCTGATTCCCAGCAGCAATTACACATAAACCGAGTGTGTAATGAAGGGGAACTGCCTCACAATCCATATAAACGAGATGGTATCAACTCTGGGAAATTAATACAGGAAGTCAAAGGCATAGAAATGCGTGGATATTTGGACTATTAATTAGTCCTTTCAGTGGGATGGGAAAAGAAGTTCTACCAGTAACAAAAGAAGACACTGGAGGGAGATAATAAAACTGTTAATGACGCAAGAAAGGCACAAGTGTTCAATAAATCCTCCTGGTCTATACTTAGAAAGGAGCAGGAGGGTGTGCTTACAGTCCCCAGGGCTGGTGAAGCACTTTCCAGCACATTAGTAACCAAGAGGATATTTTAAACAAGAGCTACAAGAGATAAACATCTTTTAATCAACTGACCTAGATAATGCTCCCCCAAGAGCTCTCGGAGAGCTGGCTGAGACCTTTGGCCCCCCCGGATGGTCATTTCTGACTGATGCCAGGAGCTGGGGAGCAGTGGAGGAATGCAGGCCATGCTCCAGCAGGCACCAGGAGAGCACGAGATAAGAACAGTCCACCAGGAGGGGCAGGACGGATGGAGCCGGCACAGGGCGATGCCATTTCCTGGCAAGCACATCCCATCCAACAGGCAGGATCATTCCTGGCAGCGTTTGGGGTGAGATGGAGGGAGGTGGTGGGGCTGTTGGGCACTTACCACCTTTCTCAGTGCTTTAAAGGGATTTGTAAGGAAGATGGGGACGGGGTTTTTAACAGGGCCTGTAGCGAGAGGACAACGGGTCAAAACCGTCAAAAAGTCACTTTTCAAAACTCCTGGTGATGTTCAGACCCCTAAAAGGATGGGGAAGCCCTCACTGCAACTCTTCTGGAGGCTGGTCACGCACCACCAGCCAGCTGGGTGAAATGTTTGGCTGGGAGTTGGTGCTGGTTTCTCCTCCCAGCTCCGGCTTCGTGGAGGAAACCGTCCCGGCCCAGAAATAGCTGAGGCCACGTAGGTGTCATGGGCCCATACAAAGGCAGATGGCCGAGGGCCAGCTGTGACTTGCAGCCTCTCTACTCCACACACGCTGCTCTGTTGGTAGAGTGATGGGCCACGGAGAGGTGGAATCCATATGTGAGTGAGCTCATGCTCTTTCCCAATAATAACACTTCGCTCTGCCAAGCAAAAGAGCAGTGCTGGCCTCGGGGACAAGGGCCTCCCCTGTCCCTGGCTGGCAGGGCTGGGGAGCTCCATGCAGACGTGAAGCTTTTGGCCTGGGAAGGTGCCGAGAGGGTTTGGGTGCTGCCCTGTGCCAAGCAGCGAGGGCAGGAAGCGGCGGGGCCCAGCCAGCGTGGGCTCAGGGCTGTCCTCAGCCACAAGGTGCCATTGTGAGGGAGAGGGGCACCCTGGAGGATGGAGGATGGCAGGGGCGGGGTGGAAACATAGTGGCAACCAGGGCTCCCTCTCTGGAGTTAATTTCTCCGGCTGCTATCCCTGCGTGCCCAGCCTCGGTGGGGTTGAGGTCTCCCTAGGGAGTGATGTGAGACATGGACGTACCCAGGAGATCAGGATACCTGGCTGCACGTGTCCAGCAGGCACGGGCTGAGGGTCACTGTGTCCACAGGAGAGGTACAACCAACCTCAAGCACTCAAGTTTTTTTGGGTCCAGTGGAAACCCGGGGTTGGGGCACTGGGATGCTTCCCTGGGCCCAAAGAAACACCACACAAATATCTACTGGACCAGGTGTCCCTGGGCTTCTGTGGTCCAGGAGAGCAAAGCTGAAGGTGTGGGGAGAAAGCAAGAGATTGGTGCCATTTGAGAGTGTATTCGCCATGCTTTGACCTCCAGAGGACACACCAACAGGAGCATCCAAACCCACCCATCCGAAAACTGGGCTGGGGACAATTCATCCCCCTTGTATGCACCTTTGCAGCAGCTTTGCAAGCTGTGGGTGGAGTGGGGGGGGGAGGGGGGTGGAAAAGAGCAAAATCAAACCCATGGAGTGACCAGAACAATTTTTTTTGTTTGCTTTCCGTGTGCATTTAGCATGAGAGCAGGAAGGTTTGGAGGAGCAGCCCCAAGGCCCTTGCCTTGTTTGTCCGTGTGCTGTGTCTCCAGGTACAGTGGGACCAAAAGTGTTTTCCAGCCCCACGTCTGCATGGAATGCAGGAAAAGAGTGCAAAACGGGGGAGTCAGAAAAGCCAGCCTGCTGTCAGCAGGTTTTGATTCACCACGCGAGGGCTGGAGCACCGCTGGAAAAGCCAGAAAAATCGAACAAAGCTTGGAAAGCATCAGGTTTCCACACACACCTCCTGCTCTGCTGGCTGCTTTCATTATGGCACTCACCTTTAATCAGCTTCCAGTTGTAGATTTCCACCTCTTCCGCCAGCTCCTTCTCGACTGCCATGGTCCTGAGGATCTCCTTGGAGGCCTCCGAGCGCGGCGGCACAAACGCGTACACCAGGACACGGCTGGGGCTCTTGCCACACCGCGGGGTGGCGACGCCATCCGTGGGTTTGACTCTGGTTTCTGGGCAAAAACAAGGACAGAGGTCATTAAGTAGGGGCAAGAGGGAGCATTTCAGCGCCCAGGTCACGGAAAAGGCGTCTCCTTGGCTTTGGTGCCACGCAGCCTTTCTCCCAGGATCCAATCCCCAGCACCAGCAGCAGAGGGAGGTGTTAATAAAGGACCTGTGGACCTCCTCATCCCCGTGGTTTCTATTCCCCCTGGCTCTATGCCAGCAGGGATGGGGAAGGGCTGTTTTCTTCACTTGGATCCCCCAGAGTCTCTGCAGTGACCTTGATGCCGCCATCGCCACAGAGCCCAGGCCGGATTCCCTAATTCCCATCTCAGTCCCACTGGAGGAGGAACATGAGGGGAGCGAAGGGATGAGCCTGCAGCAGAGGAGCCTGGGCTGTCTGGGCAGTGTGCCTGGCTCAGCCCCACGGGTGGGCTCAGCACCAGCCCCAGCACCCTCCCCACAGGGGTTGCCACCACAGGGGCACCCACACAGGGCCCTACGTGACTCTTTCAACACCCTTGGTAAAGGAGAGCTGCTAATTTTTCCCTTATTTTTTTAATGTATCTGGAGTAATTAAGAATCCCCCGTGGTTTTGGAAGGAGATTTATTGCCTTTGGTTGTGGTCCTTGGAACGCAGAGGAGCCCAGCTCTGCTGAATTTAGCCTTGTTCTCCCAGTCGGTTTGGATGCTGAAGCTTTTTACGCTACTCGAAAGAAAGTTTGGCTATAAATAGATGCCTGCGGTTTATTTTAGTAGGACAGTTATTCTAGGCCTGATTCTGCTCTCCCCCAGGCTTTCTGGGGTGGTCCTGAGCCCCTCTTCTCTGAGAGGGGATGGAAACCCCAATTTAAAGAGAAGCAAAACTTTTCAGCCTCCGAAGAGAGGCGCTCAGTTCTGCAGGCTCAGCGTGAGGCAGAGGGGGATGAGCACTCCCGGCACTCTCACCCTTCCCACTGAGGGGTCAGGGAGCTGGGAAACCTCTGTCCCAGAGCCTTAAACTTCACCCTCTCCAGGGCATTCACTGAATCGTGGAGTTGTTAAAGTTGGAAAAGCCCTGTAAGAAGGCAGAGCCCTAGATTAAAGCCGCGCCTTCACAGGAGGGAAGGAACCCCCGCGTTGAACAGGAATTTAACAACCCGGGAGCGTCACAGCAGAGCCACTCCACGGCCCACAGCGCTGGGGAGCAGGAGCAGGGACACGGAGGTCGTGGTCACCGGCTCTGCCCACAGCAGTGTTCCCCCTGTCCAAACAACACATCGCAGCAGTTCCCAGGACCGAGATCCCTTAGCAAAATGTCTTGGAGATCCCCTCTAAGTTACTGGGAACAGAGGAAGAGGAGGACAGTCAGGGAAAACGCCTGGAAAAAGAAGCTGGGCAAAGCCTCCGTGCAGTGAAGGAAAGGGCAAGGATGTAAGTTGGCTGAGCAATGTGTGTGTGTGTGATTGCTATCTGTGAGAACTGGAGAGCAACAACAAAATCATTTTGGCTGCATCAGGGTGTTTAATTGGAAATAAAATGAAGGCTGAGCAGCAGACAAGAGATCCAAGCAGGGAAAGTTGTCGGCTTTAAACCAGAGAGAGCCACTATAGTGGGAATGCAAGACTGGAAGGGCTCTGCTCAGTCATCACATCTCATTCCCACCAGGCACCACATCATAAATCCTGCTCATAAACATATCAAAAACCTTATTAAAACAAGCTGAGCTTCTGCCCTTCGCTCCCACGGGGAGGCCATCCCAGAACCTCCCTGCTCAGAGGCTGGAAAACCTTGAAAATCCCAGCTCAAATGGCTTTGCAGCCATTCCAAAACGTGGCAATGCCCTTTGCTTGTTCTCCTGGGTGAGACCCCTCCACGGAAACCCCTTGAAGATGTTGGTGAGAGGAGCTCACACAGAACCTGCTGCACCTGCAGCCAGGCCCAAAGACACTCAGGTACCTTCAGTGTCCCTAGGGAAGCAGTGGGTGGTCCAGGAGCTGAGCATCTCCTGATAAATGTCAGTACGGAGAGGTAAAATCCAGAAAACATTCTCCAGTGGGAAGAGATCTCACACTCTGCCACATCCTTGCCAGGTCTGTGGTTTAAAGCAAACCAGAGACCAAGGAGCAGCTGAGAGACCCAAAACACACTGAATGTGAAAAGAGGTCTTCTCCACCACGGAATCGCAGAATCATTAAAGTTGGAAAAGACTTTTGAGATCAAGTGCAACCATTCCCTCAGCACTGCCAAAGCTGACCCATG
>WBMZ01006893.1:0-64998 GCA_013400975.1 Atrichornis clamosus | reverse complement strand
GCCCCCGCTGCCGCCCGGGCCCCGCCCGCCGCCGCCATCTTTGTTGATGTGTCAGCGCGCCGGGCCGGGGTGGCCGGCGGGGCGAGCGGGACTGCGCTGCGCTGTGCCGTGCTCGCCATGGCCGGGCTGCCGCCTGTCCTGCCGGCCGAGTAGCGACCGGGTGAGGGGCCGCGCCGCAGGAAGGGCGGAAGGAAGAGTGGGTGGGTGGGTGCACCGTGCCGGCGTCCCCAACCTCGCGGGTGCTGCTGGGCTCCCCGAGGGGGCGGCGCGGTGCGGCCGAGGGCGCCGGGGCTCGGCGGGACGGGGCTGGACGGGCGCTGCCCGGCGGGTTCGGGGAGGGGACGCTCGACCGGTGATCTGCTTCACTGTCAGCGGGCGATAAGCCCCGGGGGGACGCGGCCGCGGGGGCGGGGAAAGGACGGGAGGGAGGGAGATAGAATTCCCCCGGGTGGCGAGGGGCACTGGGCTGGCAGGGGTCGCGCCAGAGCCGCAGGAGGTGGGAGCGAGGTGACAGGAGGGCCGGGGGGGAGGTCCTGCCTTAGCAGCGCCTTCCCAGTCAGGACCTTCGAGCGGGTAGCGCAGCTCCTGTGCTGGTTCGTAGTCTCTTTGTTTCTGGACAGCTTTCTTCTCCACGGTGGTAGTTAGGTTGACCTGTTTCGTTGGCTGCGTGTAGATTTCGTTGTATGGTTAAATAATTAGATAACAAAGCCCAGCAACTGTTACGCCAGCGTGAAGGTTATTTTTTAGAGCTGGCTGCGGTGTTGCGGTAGAGTACGTGTCCTTGTTTTTGCAGATGGTATTTGCAAAAGCTGCTTGCCCTTCTAGGCTTGAAAGAAGGACTTCAGTGAGATGATTATGATGTAGGCTTGCAGATTTTGGCTTTTGTCCCGGAAAATAGTCTGCACAGGTGAGTCTGAAATGTGTATACCTCCAACGAGAGTCTGTGCAGACCAAAAGAGGATTTCTTATGGAACTGGAATCTGTGTGTAAGATGAGAAGTATGGTATTCAGTGCTGGTTTGCTTTATCGTCTTGTGAAACTGCTTTTTGGAAGTTAAAATGTTGTGAGCAGAATACACTAAAGACACAGGTATGGCCACTGTCCCAATATATTTTGTTGTATAAGGAAATTGTTGAAACTGTGAGCCACAGCTGTGTTTCTCTATGAACAAGGAAATGTAATCACTGGCTGCTGTGAATGCTTATATTGCCATTGACTTTAGGGAGGAGATGGTTAAGCTTTAGAGATATGAAAAACTGAAAGTATGAAGATGTTTCAGGAGGCTGTTAGATGACATTTGAAATGTCATCTATTTCATGATAAAAATTAATAATAAAATACTATTTCTGTATTGCCTTTGAGCCCTTCTCTTCTTTTTCTGAAAATCTTCAATCATCTGTTCTTGTCTTGGCTTTAAAACAGTGTTTTTCTATCATTTTATAAGACTTGATTTGGGGTTGTTGACAGATGTTTATTGGCATTGTGAGGTTCACTGTTTCAAAGTGTTGAGAAAAGGACTGAAGAACCAAATACAGAGAGGGTTTATTTGATCCTAATTCAGGTCTGTTGCTTAACACTACCTGAGACTAATATTGAATTTCCTGAAGCTGGCTTTTTAAGGAGCTATGAAAAATAGAAAGACACTGTTTTCCTGGATTTAATAGCGTTATTAGGCATGTTAAGTTAGATGTGGGCTCCAGGAACCAATATCCTGTACTTAGTTCTGGGATGACTTGTTCTGAACATATTTTGCAACTGCCAAGAACAATAATGGAAAGTGTTATGGCTTTCAAGACCCTGCTGCCTTAAATTCAGGGTAGAAAAAAAAAAATCTCATCAGTGTCAGAATAGAGGAGAAGATCACAACTCTAATTCCAAGAAGTACATGGAATACTGATTTTTAAAATTGTAATAATATTGTATATACTACTACATCTTATATTAATGAACAGCAGTCAGTCTTCTGTAGAGTTCATCCTTAAAGTGTTGAAGTTTTTACTTCTTTGTTTTCAGGGATACTGGAGAAACTCTAAGAAAATCAGGTTTGAAAACACTAGAGCTTTACCATCCCCCTGAATGGTGTGTTTCAGTGTGCAGTGATTATGCAGGCAGTAATGCCGTGGTTTGAATTTTACAACCCTTTTTGCATGTTCTGGAAACAACATTTGAAAAGAGCCATTGAAAGCAAACATGCTGTCATCTCTAGTGCCAAATATGCCAAGATCCCTATCTTAGCAATGCCATAGCACTACAGGTTTGTAAGGAGGTCTGCCAGTGCTCCAACTTCTATAGTGTGAACAAGAGTTATAGCTCTGTTATAGGAGTAGAAGACCTGTCATGAAATGTGTGCTTTGTCCAGGTTTGTACTCAGTCATAAATTTAATTTCTTCCCCTCCCTTGAGATATTCTTTGTTGCACAGGTGATGTCGTCAGTGTCAGAATGTGAATGCAAACAGGGTAGTAATGACAGACAGAGCTGCTCCTGGCCTGGTTGTAAGCAGAGCTAAAGGCATGATGCTAAAATCTGAAAGATTACAGTAGTGCTGTTGCTGCCATTGCATTGATTGCTGAAGTAGAGATTCATTTTCTTACCTTGGTAGAGTAAGAGTTGTTCTGTGCTGAAGACATAAGATTGCAAGTCTGTGTGTAAACCCTTAAGTAGCCATGTCTCATGTGATGTTCACAATAAAAAGATGCTGTTGCTAGTATGTTGTTTTCCCCTGATACCTGAGCTTCCAACTTGGGACTTGAGAAAAAATAACACTCTCAAGGTGTACTCCATGACTTGTTGTGATGGGAACAAATCCAGCCTCACTTGTTAAACCTTAACTTTATTTTGGAGTTTTGCTGTCACTTGACCTCAGACACGGAGTTAATATGACCGTGATATTAACCATGTACATGAGATTGGTAGAAAACCTGGTGGTGCCGTGAAAGAATTGTACACTTCTGTTCAACTATGTAACTTGTGATGTAAGCAAAGGAAAGCAAAGATAAAGTTTGAGTAAACCTTGTCTTCTAAAGTATTTGACTTATGTTCAAAGAATTGTTAGAAATGTTGAGCTTTGCACCTTGGCATTACTGTTGGACTGTGCTGTCGGTGTTTAATGAAGTCAGATTAAAAACCTGAGAAAAATAATTGAGTTTAAGTGTTCAACTGGTAAAAGCAAGGAAATCCTGAGAGTACCCACTGTGTATGTGCACTGTTACACTCCCTTCCCTTCAAGCATGTGCATCAAAGCAAGTCTTTGTGTGAGCTGAGTCAGGAGCTGTGTCAAGTTAGGCCTGGGCTGGAGGACTTCATGTCCCAGTGTACAGCCAGCTTTTCCACTTCTGTTTTGTCTTGGGCAAAAGTGAAGTAATATTGGGAGTGTAGGTGGAACTCTGGTGTGTTTCTTTTTCTGTATGTGCTGTCTGTAAATAGAAGAAGACTGTGAGTGTGTAAGACCTTATGGCCTCTGTTTTGTATGGAATACAAGCAGTGGTGATCAACTTCATCTCTTCTTAAGCTGAAGAATTCTGTCTTTTTTTGTGGAGGTGTGATGCTTTGCAGTCCAGTTCATCTCCTTTTGGTGTGTTTTATCACTTCTAAACTTGCGTGGCTTGCTGCTCTGATTAACTTTAGATGTGGAATTGTTATCAAATACATAAACCTGAAGCCAGGACTGTTTGAAATTAATCTCTCACTAGATTATGTAAAGTACCTGCTTTTTTGGACCCTTCTATCCCAGTCCCTTTCAATTTAGTTGAAACCTTTGATTTGTCCCTCTACACAGCTGCTATACAGTAGAGGTACATTTTGTATCTTATAATGTGAAACAGAACTTTTTTAGCACAATCCTATTTTGGTTTTTTGGGGGGTTTTTTTTTGGTAAACTTCAGTTGAAAACAGAATTATGTCTAGGATTTGAGCTTTCCTCTTTTGCAGTGTTATGTGATAACATAATGTTTAGTCTGGGAAAGCCATTTGTGACAGAGTTCTTGTGAAAGATACCATGCAAACCATAGGTAAGTTGGGTATTAACTGGAAACAACAGGAAAGTTTGTTTTGCTAGTCAGTGTGTTGGCTGGTAGACAGTAGCTAAGGAAAAAGTAGATTTAGAAAATGAAACCAAAACCTCACCCAACAAGTGAAGTAGAAAGGTGTGTTCAGTCTGTCTGGATTAGTTTAGGTAAAAGTATTGATAGGATTACAGTAAGATAACTGCTAAAACAAAATGTAAAATTTCACTTCAGTTTTGTTTTTAGTCTTATTGTCATGTAAAATCGTTAGCAACAGTTCTGATGCAACGACAGGTTGGCATTGACTTGGAAAAGCATTTTAGTTTGCTTAATTATTATTGTCTAATAAAGATGTGAAAAGCTCTTGGAGAAAGGCGTCTTGGATTTTGCAATGAACAACACAAGTGTAAGAAGGTAGAAATGTTTTCATATTCCCAAATTATTCTTTAGCAGCCTTGTTAGATTATCATTGTACATACAGTAGCACATAAGCTGTCTAACAGCTTCATCTCTTACCCGAGTGTAATAGGTTGGAAATCAGACCTGAATTGAAGTGGTAACTGATTCTAACAGTTGTCTGGCTCTTAATGGTTACTTTAATATCTCTGTCTTAGGATAATGTGTTTAAAGATAATAGAAAGTACTTTATTATTCTGATTCATGTAAGATTGTGTTTCTAATCAAATATTTTATAGCATGGTATCTAAAGGAGAGGAGCAGTCCTTTGTGGAACAAACTGTCCAGACAAGTTCTGTTCTTTCTAGTAAATGCTGTGACGTTTGTGAAGCTTTTTTACATTGGGTTGATGATTGCTTCATATGTGTGTGACTTGTCAGGAAAACTCTAAAAATCATCATCATTCTCTTCAGTGTTCTTCAGCCAATAAATCCTAAAAAAATCTTTTAAATACGAAGTCCATCTCCGGTGTTTCACTGGATTATATTGCATCCCACATTAACTCTTGATTTTGCAATTGAAAACTGGCTAAATCACTTGTAGTTTCTCTTTTTGTTGTTCAGGAACCTGCCAGAGGGAAGTGGGTCTGTAATTGAACTGATCAAGTGCTGCTGATGCGCAGCTTTTGCTTTTATTGGGTGCTTCTGATGAGCATCAGAGCTTCATCAAGAAAAGTCTTTTGGCTGCTGAAATTTCATACGTCACTTCATTTCATAGATGCATGAGTGGAAATGTAAGGCAATAGAAAAAATCTCTTTAGCAGAGCCTTTAGTCTTTACTTCAATGATAGAGGAAAGAACCAACCCATTATTGTAGTATAAATGATAAGTGTGGTTTTATTGTAGTTATGTATTTGTCTTTGCTTCATGAGCTTTAGTAGATGCTTACATGAAGAGAGGTGCTTTTGAGTTGGGATTTTGCTTGAGTGTAGTGAACCATGTGTAAAAATCAATCTGTGGATTGGAATTTAGTATTATATATTCTTTAATGTGAATGAATAGGCAGAGTTGTTTAAATGGTGAAGTATATATTGATTCTGAGTTTGCATGTACACTTCGCCTCCTTCTTAAAATCATTATTGTTGAATAACAATTTCCAAGGGGTGAATGTAAAACTGCTGTCTCACCTCCGAGTTGTGTATTTGCTGAGATGGGGGACTACTTGTTCTCAGTGTTTTTACAGGTCAAGACACAGAACAGAGTAAGACATGTAATGGAAGTTTCATTTAGTTGAGTCCAGTTTATGGGTGTCTGGGCAGGTTGCTTAGAGCTTCAGCTGGTAGTTGGAGGGCTGGAGTGATGGGAGAGTGTTGTACAATGTGATTTGAGGTGTGTGAATCATCAAAATAGCTGTAAAATGCACATAGGTTCCTCTTGCAAATTTGTATGACTGCATTTTAATTTGCTATTGGGTGATACAGGAAAAAAAGTCAATGTTTTCTCTGGCAAATATAATTTTATGAGGATAACGCTTTTCATTTTTTTAAAAAAGCATGTCTTCCAGACCTCCTACTTCTAGATTTAGCTGTTAGTTTGGAGGTTTTTAGTACCCTTTTGGTATGTGTGTCTTGGTTTTTTAACCATTATTATTTTATTTTTGGATCGCCTTTGAAAGGTTGCACATCTAAGTTAAAAGTATGTCTGTCTTTGGGTCTCTTGGTGATTGGAGAGCTGATAGAAAGCCAGAAAAATAAAAGTGAACAGTTCCTGGTATCTGTTTAGACCAGCTACAGTTTCAGGTGCTGCAGTGCTCTATTTTGCTGTCCAGAGAATTGCAGGTGAACAAACAGGGCAGTCATTGTGAAAGCATTAAGTTTCTAACTGGTTTAACTGGGTTATAGAATTTTCTGTTCATCTAGTACTGGGCTATACAGAGATAAACCCCACAAGTTTCTATACATGTAGGATAGCTGTATGTCCACTTTCTTAAATGAGTTATGTAGTGCTGCCCAAGTCTTTTGGTCTGGTTCTAGGGAAAAGAAGTAAATACTTGCTTTCACTGGGGAGTCAGAAGATGTTAAGAATAAACCCCTTTTCTAGTTGTCTTCCTAAGAAGCTCTCCAGAGGACAAGCATGTTTTCTTCTGGTTACTGACACTGCACACTCAACCTGAACTGCGTAGTTCAGAAACCAGAACCAACATGGAAGGTCAGTGAGTATTACAGAGTGTTTGGAGAGATTATTGCTTAAGGGTGTTTGCTTGGATTGTTATGATGAATTTCCAGTGGAACTTATATTCAGAATGTGCCATCTTGGAAAGCAAAATAAAGAGTAACAGCAGTAGTTTTGTGAGTTATCGATCCAGTTCTTGAGAAAGAACTAGGAAGTAAGGGTCACAAATTGCAGCACAAAGAGAATTGCTCTGAGGCAATTTCAAGGGCCTTACTTTCTACGTAGGTTTTTCCTGTAAATATGTGGACTTTGTTTAGAGGTGTGCAGTGTTTCCTTAGCAAGTTTCCAGCACACACTGCAGTGACAAAGCAACACTATGAGTGCTGAGGTGACATCCATATAAGAGCAGTAGGGACTTTTGGGAACTTGGGCTGCTTTGTGTTGGTGTCACCAGATTTTTCTGTCACTGAGCTGCTTGCCTGGCCATGTCATGGTATTTAAGACCCTGCTGACTGTTGGAGTCATCTGCCTGTGAGCAATGGAGTACTTCTTCTCTCTTTTCCTTGCCCCCACCTGCTCTCTGAAATGCATCACATCTGTGTGGCAGCTTTGAGTAATTTTGAGACCTTAGTCTATTACTAAAGGAAATTTGAATACTCTGCTTTGACCAATATGAAATGGAAGGAGGAAAGCTATGTAAACTTACCTTGTACTTCTGTTTAAAGATGAACTTGTTTCATAGCCTATAAAACCTGCCTGTATGCTTTTTACATATCAAGAGTTTAAGAGCATATATGTTTTTCCCTGATGTGAGAACTGTCTTTTCACGATTTTGTGGATTGCGTGTGTACTTGTCTGGAGAGTGGATGATTCCCTCTTCATCACTGATTCTGCTACAAGGCCTCTCTTAATAGCATGGCCATGAGTGGAAAACACCTACCTAAAGATGATGCAAAACCCTTTCTTTTTGAAAGAAGCTGACATAATTGACTGCTACTGGCCATTATATTATGTAATGTGTGGTTGAATGTGTCTGGTGTCCAGTAGACAGCATTTGCTGTATTAAGTTCTTGTTACTCCCCTTTCAGAAGGTTTGTGCCTCAGAGACACTTACCTCAATGCTCTCCACTTTGATTTCAAGTCTGGGTTGAACAAGGTTTTGTATGTACACACACACACCCATGAAGCATTAGTCCCTCCTGCCCTTTTTTGCTCCTCTCTCTGCAGAGGTGTAAATTTATTTTTTTTTCCCTCTTAAATCAGAGATTTTTGTTTCTCAGGACTTTGACCGTCAGTTTGCTTACAGAACCACCCCAGGCACACACTTCTGTCATTCTTTAATCTGTTTGTAGTAAAGAGCCCCATTGTGATAGTTACTAGGTGACAAGGCACACTTACTTTTTTCCCTTGTTGTTAGTGAAGTCTTCTAGACAGCCACACCTCAGCAAATGTTTCCTATAGTTAACATTTAATATGTTTCTTTAGATGTCATCTCAGATGTATTATGAAATTGGCTGAAACAAAGTAATTTCCTCCTTGACTATTTGCAACGTAAGTGTTGAGAGTCTGGGTCAAATTCTATCTGCTTTATGAAATGAAATGCTAGCATTAATAGTGCATCTGCTTAGCAAAGTCCTTTGTAGTCAGGGATTTAGAAGAATTATGTTTGCATTCAATAAGAAGATTGAAAAGACAGACAGTTTGACAGGCGTGTATTGAATTCAAACATACCAGATCCTCGGCACGTGCCTGTACTCGCAGGATAGCAGCTGGAGCTGGGAAAGGCAGTGTTCCTCATTAGATCTGTGCACACAGTAGAAAGCTTATGGGGAAACCGACTAGTGGCTGGGAATTAGCAGTGCTGGAATGGGGAAAGGATTTTCAACTGTTAAGAGTGGACAAACAGCCAAGGGACGAGGGTGACAACAACTTCCTTAAAAAGTTAGGAGTGTGTGTACTTTTCAGCAGAGGAAAGGGGAGGATTGACTGTTACGAAAACTGTATTTCTCTGTGCCAGTGAATGGACTCTGAAGTGAGAATTTACTGTTAAAGCATAAGCTTGCTGAAGGTAGCTACAGGAAATATTTTCTTTCTTCTTTTTTTGGCATGTTACAGGACCTTGTATTGAGAGTTTAGGTGTTCTCCCAAGTTAATCAATACTTACCTTGTATCAGGTACTTCCTTGAAGAGCTTAAATGAATCACTGTCATATTGTTGTTATTTTTATAATTTAGTTAGCAGTTAATAGAGGATGTTTCTGTTGTGTAACAAAGAAACTGAATGATAAAAATGCTGTTTCCTGAGGCTTTTCATTCCCTGACATACCTGTGAGACATCTGTCTTTAAAAACTGTTGTGCTATTCACTCGCTGCATTTGGCAGGCTCTCTGCTCCCTGCCTCTGATTCCAGTCACTTGTGCTATCAGCAGTTCAGCAGATAAGCACATCTCAGTTTGAGTAGTGTGATAAATGGTTGTAAACCTTGCCAGTACTAGCATTTAATGTTGTGTGTCCTGTGGCTGGGTTAACTACTTACCCATTTTAAATGTTACGTTAGGACTTGGCGATCCTATGTGCTGATGCAGATTTAAACTTAGTTTTGTGAATAATGAGGAAAAGTATGTACACGCTTTGTGTCTTTGAAGAAAGCATCTGTGATGATTTGTTAAAAAAAAAAGGCAGTTTTGGTTTTGAAGGGCACAACTTGCCTGTATTCTGATGTGTATATGCAGGGAGATGTTTTGTTCGCATGTGCAAATGCGGCCCCAAGGCCCATCACTGCTCCAAAGCAAATGTGGCTGAGCTGTGCTGGTCCTCATTCCTGCTGCCAACATCACCAGGCTTTGAATTGATGCCTTGCCACTTGCATGGCTTTGTATCTCTGCATTCTGGGGAAACACAGCCACCTGGCTCCTCTGCTGTGGAACAGGAGCAGGAACACGGGGGAAGGTGTTTTAGAGTGTCAAACTAATTTTGAGCTGTAAAACAGAGGAGGAGAACGACTGGTCAGACCAGTTATGTGAGTGCAGAGTCCTGTCACAGCAGCAGAAAGTGTCACAAGGCAGTGACAGAGCTTTTCACGTGCTGCCCTGGATGGATGGCAGTCATTCCCAGTATGTGGGCAAGCAGGCTTGGGCTGGGCCAGTCTCAAAATGCTGCTTTGAGTAGTTCCTTCTTGGGCGTTTCAAGTTGACTTGGTAGTGATTGTGTTCTCCTGTGGCACAGGCAGCAGATGGGACATGCACTGTGGGGTGAGACAAACACCACATGGATGGGACCAGGAGCAACACACTTTGGCTGTATTGTTAAGATGATCATCAGGCCTAAGAGGAGTAGAACAGGTGGTTGAAGGTTGAAGCTCAGCAAAACAGTGCAAGAAGGTCAGCCAGTGCTCACCTGGCACTTTGCTGTCACTCAGCACACTGTGTGCTTGTTTGGTGTTTGAACATACCATTACATAAGTCAGTTCACTCGCCTGAGTAAAGATTTGCCTTTTTTGATTGTTTTTGATACCTTCTGAAGACATCATAAAAGGCACTAAACTATTTTGTTTTCTTAATGCAATATACATAACCGTAGTACTTTCATGATTTTGGAGAAGTCATATGTAAGGATGAGTAGGGTAATACAAGATGGATTTTAAACCTGGAAAGGTGTGGAACAGGAACTCAGAGGGTGTCCAAATATTATCTGGAGCTTGATGGATTTGTATGTTTGATGTGAAACAGTCAAACATTAGCATGTTTCATTTTGACTGGCTACTGCTAGACTGGCAATGTTGATCCTTCTAAGCTTTTTTCACATAAAACCTTTTGCTCACAAACTGTGAGCCTTTTCTTTTGTGACATCACTGCAGTTTTCTGTCTCTGGCATTATAAAGGAGGTGTCTATTATATTCAATTGCCTGAAGTAGGCACAGCAAACTTCGGATATTCAAGAGACATTTGATTATCAATATGAACTTGCATTGACAGCTGCTCCACATGTTTTCTTCGTGTGGACATTTCTGATGTGAAAATAAATTGTGATCCTACGATCAATTGTTCAATTTCTGTTTAAAAGTTAGTAATTAGAATGTAAAAACTAATACTATTCAGTGACAGTAGGAGAAAAAAAATCTATGGACATCATGAACCAGTGCAGCTAGATTTGATTTGGGCATACAAGTTTAAAATCCAGTGTATTGGAATCAGAAAGACTGTAAACTTAATGTGGTAAATTATATTCTAGGTACAATTGATAATTAAAGTATGACTGCAAGCAGCACTGAATCATCATAATTTACTTTTGTGCTTTAACCAATTTGTATAATCACTACTCAAATTCCCCATATGTTTGATACAAAACCTACACTTTATTTATGATTGATATTAACTGTAAGTTACTATGAAGTTGGTGTTTTGGTTTTTTTTGTGCTCTGACTAATTGAGTTGTGCAAATAATTGTATTTCTGCTTCCAGGTAGATTAATCTTTGTAATACTAATTCACAGTATTATTTACAGAAGGAAGTAACACAATAAAAAGAAAACTTAGTGACCTTCCTAATGTACTCTCTTAAGAGGGCTGTGTTTTTCACTTGTTGCTTCCATATGAAGATAAATACCATCCAATTTGCTGTCTGGACTAGAAATTCTAGGTATAACAACCAATGTGGAAGTTCATGTATCTGATTTTAGCACTTCTTTTCTTGTGGTAATGGTGAACTGCAGCAGCTGGGCAGTCACGAGCCTGTTTGAGGCAGTAGTACATCAAACTGTATTTTGGGAGGTTTTATAACACTTTGGAGGGTACTTTAGAAAAGGTTTAAAATGAGCTAAAGAAGCCCTCTGATCATTCCAGAGAAAGCACCAAGAACGTAGACTGGAGTAACTACCGTAGAAAAGCAGTTCCTCAGCTTTATGCTAAGATAGTATCTTTTACAGCTGAGTGTGTGGGTTATAAACTACCTTGGACAAGAGGGAACAGACAGTAGAAGGTGAATTTTTCTTCCATCTTAACTGCATCCTTTGCAAATTATCTTACAGTTATTGATTGTATTAACTGCACTAGGCTGAAAGTAGTGGTTTTTAACTAAGCTTTTAATTAAGTAGGAGCTAATGTATTCTGCTACTATCAAACTGAATACTTTTTCTTGCAGTTATGTTCATTTTTGCTTGCACATTGAGATTGTCAGTTGGGTTTATTTTGTTTTAGAACAACAGTAGTACATTGTGAACTTCCACTGCTAGCAGAAGTTATCAAAGAGTAGATAGGTTCCAAAAGAGCATTTGTTAGGTGCACAAACAAGTGGATGGATTTGTTGGCTCCAGTGTTGAACTAAACATAAAGCTTTTGAAGGAAAGGGGAATCAGAGTTTTTATTAATATCAGAAAAGATCTGCCTGTAAAATGGAGAATCCTTGTAAAAGTGTCACATTGTATACAGACTCTCTCCTTCCCCATCTCTATTCTCATTTGTACCTCCCCCTTGCCACCTGTGTTTGGCTACTATTGATTTTTACTATGTTAGAGGCTGTAGCATTGAGGTTTTTTGCTTTGGAACCAAAGAAGGGACAGTGGTTTGCTTGTTACTTAAAAAATATGTAATTCTTATTTGATCATTTGTGACTCTTGTCCAGTAGTGACATGTTCCCTTCCGTGCTGAATGCTCAGTTTTCCATACACTTCCCTCTTGTAGATTAAGTGCCAGTTGTAGCCCAAGTGTTGGTTTCAGGTACTCCTGGTAGGTGTTTTCTATGATGGTATTTCCTGGTAGAAACAGTTAGGCTGAAGCTGCTGCTTTTTTTCCTCAGCTGGTTTTTGTCTAACAGTGGAAGGTGATAGTGGGAGCAATTAGTGACAGACCTAATGGGATTCACATATCCCTCTGTTTTAATAATGTGAGCCTCAGGAGGAAGTGCTGGTTAATAAGGCAGGATTCAAGGGAGTGGAGCAGAGCCAAACAGCACAAAGGGGTTTCCTTTCAGGCTGAGGCAAAGGGCAGAGCAGGGAGCAAGTACCTGAGTGGGTCGGACTATGTGGCTGTGTAAGGGAGAGCTGAGCAAGTCAGAAAGCAAGGATGAACACAAGTTTGATGTAGCAAGGTGGCAAGTAAGCACTTCCCTTGAGATGACTCTTGGAAAAGCAGAGCTGAATTTATAAATGAAAAATTTGCCTTGTTTTTAAATAGCCTAAATTACCCAGTGTAGAGGGGATAGGGTTGCATATAAAAGTTAGGACTGCTGTAATGAATTTCTCCTAATGGAAATGTGCTTGCTAAAATTGCCAGTAGTCTTTCCAGAAACCTGACAATCTGGGTTTCCTGAAAAAGAAGATAGAGCATTATACCCAGGCTCTTCCATAAGTATTCTGGCTATTTGGATCTCAATATGGTGTCCTTCTAGTGGAGCGTTTTCTGCAGAGCTTTTGAAGTCCTTGCTCTGCAAGCTACTTTTTGAGAGAGCAGATCTGCCACAGACCATCTGTGCTCTTCCACAGGGGATTTTGGTTGCTTGAAAGCAGATGGGAAAAGAGAATCTCGCCCCCATCCTCCCCCAGCCCCTTCCCTTAGGTTCCTGGGTACAGATTTTGCTGTATGGGTGCTGAGTGAGGACATGACAGTAAGGAAGTTGAATATTCTGGCTGGATCAGGGAGTCCCCCTATGTTGTAAAAATGAGTAAGTCAAGACATATTGTTGCTTTCAAATCATGTGTAGGAAAGTGAAAGCTGTAAGACCCTAAATGCTTAATTTTTTTTTTGTTATTTATTGTCATGAAGTATTTTTCAGAAGTGATTACTTGGAATTTTTGTGGATTTAAATGGTAGCATTATTAAATCTAAAAAGCTCTACTTTCTTACTGTCTTGGCATTTACTGTCCCATTGCTTCTTCTTCACTGTCCCTGATTTCTCACCTTCTTTTAGAAGAACTTGGTTTGGAACATTTATGTAAAAGTTGGGCCAAAAGAGCAAAAGCTCTGTATAACACTTAGGTATCTAAATGCTTTTGCACTTTGAATTTTACCTTCTAGTAGTCTGTATTTTCCCTGTCTCAATCTCTTTTGATTTTGAGTGTAATACATTGTGTAATGTGAATTCTACATCTAGATTCCCGAAGGAAGATTATGGAGGAATATTTGCCAGAAATGCAAAGCACACTGGAGCCAGTCCATCTGTCTGATGATGCCTCTTTCAAGTCCCCAGATAATGAGAAGTCTGATAAAACATCTGGAACGGAGGACTGCTCAAGCATCAGTCACACTGGAGGTGATGCTGGTGACTTGGAAAGAGAAGAGAGTTCGTTGCCCTCAGATCAGGATTCAGCAACTGTTAGCATAAGCAGCAATGGGGCCCCAAGAGAAGGACAGCAGCAGTGTGGGGGGACAGACTCTGCCAGAACCTACTGTGAAAGAAAGGTAGAAGGCTCCACAAAACCAGAACACTCACCTGGTGATGGACAACACGATCCAAAAACTAACCAGACAGAACAGTCACTAATGGAAATACTACAGGATCTAAGGGAGGAATCTGACTTTGTGAAAACATCGAGTGATAAAATCTATTCAGAAAGCCCTTACGATACAGACTGCACAAAGAAGCTTATTTCCACAATACATCAGACTTCCTCACAGGAGGATTTGCTAAAGGAAATAGAGTCTGAACTCTTATCCACAGATTTTTCAAAGGAACCAAAGCTCCCAAATGGTGTGCAGAAGGGTGAACATGCCTTGGCTGTGTTTGAAAAATGTGTGCAAGATAAATACCTGCAGCAAGAACAAACCATAAAAAAGTGAGTATATGAGTATGTGCATCACAGTTGGAGGTGTGCAGTGAACAATTCTGTATGCATGTTGTGTGCACCTGCAGACAACATTTTGGTATGAAGAAAGTTGTCTCTCGAGGTGGTATAAGGATAGTTAATGAGCTTTTTTAAATTGTCTTTTTAAATGAGGAATTATTTTTGCTTGTGGTATGTACTTGTAAATAAAAGTATGTGCTTAGATATCTGAATTCTTGCAGGATTTGGCAGGAACTGAAGAGCCAACTGTGTCATTGAATAGCCTGCCAGTGTCTAGAATTACTTAAATACTGCAAAAGTAGTGGTGATATAAAAATAGTCCAGGATTCATTCAGTCCGTATGTGTCTGTGGAGGAATGAATCCTAGTACTAACTCCCACAATGTGCATTTTATTTATGTTTGAAATTGCTTGTTTCTTTTCCAAGTAATATTCACTCTCCTGTCATAATCCAGCAGAGTTGTTAATCATCTGTTCTTTGAGTTGGAAGTGTCACAGATAAACTACTGTTTTACCACATTTCATAGGAGGACTTCTGAAATTCATGGCTTATTACCTTTGCTATAATGAACTGGGTTTAATAGTTCTACCAGGCATTGTACAACAGGAATGTTTCTGTTCATCAAAAGCCAGTTTATTGCTTGACTTCATGATTACTTACTTGGTGTTTCATACCTTGTTTTCTCTTTAGAAATGTTTTTTTGCCAACAAAATGTAGCCTCTAACTTAATATTTATTCCTTTTTGCAGAGCTGGAAATGAGTGTCCTACTTTTCGTATAAGGCTCTCCGATACCATGATATAGGAGGACATCAAAGGAAGGGAAGCCAGATAGAGGGAGAGAATCCCAGTAGGGAGCTCTTGCACTTCACCAGTTAATCTCTGACTGAAGTCATCCATGTGAGGAAAGCCAGTTGATGACAGGAAAGCTTGAGAAGGCACTGAGTTAGACATTCAGAAGTTGAGGAGTGGGAATGTGAAGTGGTGGGTGTGTAGATAGTTGTAATTCCAGGAGATGATGAAGTAATGAGTTTCACTTGTTTACAGTAAACTCAGAGGCAGGTCAGCATTTTCAGCCATGGACCAATTACTTCAGAGACAAATGTGTGTGTGTGTGTGTGTGTGTGTACATATATATATATGTATATGTTATGTATACATACAGAAGGCTATGTAAAAAAAAGTGTCTCTTTTTTTGACCATCTGCACCCATTTGACTCTTGAGGACTCACCTCAAATTGTGAAACTGCTCTGAAACATTTTGTGTTTGGTCCAAAGGGAGTTCTGGGTTGCGTTTATTTTGTCCCTTCCTTTGTGATCAGCAGAATTTCTTGTAACATTGTTCTGGAAATAGCCCAGTTGTCTCCTGTGATCAGATCTAAATATATACGTGAGCAGCTGTGGCGTGAATTAAGAATTTGTAATCCTGGAATATTCATTAATAGATTAAAAAGCAGCTCACAAGTGCTAAGCTCTCTGTAACTGATGGTTTTGAATTCCTTACAGTTTAGGAGACTAGTTTAGAGAATTTCTTTTTTCAACAGAGGGGAGGTAAAGATGAAAATGCACGTGTAAAGAGATATTTACTTTTCTTTTTCAGGTAAATGCATGCCTCCCACAAATTCATGCAATTAGTGCCCAAAAATACCCACCATGTAATAGTATCTGCAACATGTGAATACATTTATGATTCTTTATGCAGCAGTTCTGAGAATGTAACTTCTGAGTTCTATGCTAGAAGGTCAAGCTAGGTGTACATTGGCTTCAAACAGCTGAGCTGAACTAGACTTGTTGCTAAAAATTGAACTTCATAAGGAGCATGGACATGGACACTTGTTACAAACCTACTTAGGACTTAAAAAATCATGTTTCCATTTCTTTCCAGGTTGTGAACATCCATGGGTACTCTGAGCAATTCATGAAATTAATCAAATCTGTGTGTTTTCAGACATTTGACTGGTGGAGCTATCTGACTGAAAGTTACTGTCTTACATTACCTTAAAATTACTAAGATTTACAGTTCTGTAGTTTCATAGAATTACCAAATGTCCCATGTCATTACAGACCACAGCAACCCTAAAATGCTGGAAACAAACAATTTCCTCACAAGGAAGTTACTGCTTGCTGTTTTGGAGTTAAGTTCCACATGCACAACATAATTCTCTTTATTTTCTTGGAAGGCTTTCATGGATTTTATTAGGGTTTCTGGCTTCTCAATAAAATTTGCAGATTGAAGAGCAAAAACCATATATCTCCAAAGTGAAAACAACCAATGAAAAAACCTAGTACTGATGTACCTTGTTTTAAATTTCTTTTTTTTTTCTTTACAGATTGATTAAAGAAAATAAAAAGCATCAGGAACTGATTTTGGAAATTTGCTCAGAAAAGGACAACTTAAAAGATGAATTGAAAAAACGAACAGAAACAGAAAAGCAGCACCTCAGCATTATTAAACAGGTACAGATAACAAACCAGAAGAGCTGGTTAGTATCTCACCTGTGTATAGTGTCACTGTTGCTTCTGTTTAACAGGACACCATCCTTGGTAGCACAGACAAGGAGGAGATGCCTGTGCTTACTATCCTAAGCTTTTTAAGAGGATAAATCTGCTTTTGTATTCTAAGAAATTGTCTAAAAGCCTTTAGTGTCTTTGGATGAACTGGCTTTCTAGATTCACATCACTGATGTGTTCTGTATTTGGAAGTCTCTGTTGTGGTAGCATCAGGTACTAAACAGATGCATTTCCTCAGGGAGTGGTTAGAACCACGACAGGCCACGGAGGAACATGGTGTGTGCATTGGTGCAGGCTGGTTTTAGTGTGGGAAGAAAAGGTATCACATCAGGTGTCACTGCTTGTCTGTTCCAAAGCTGTCTGCTCATGTCCCTGCAGCTGCTTGGCCAGCTTTATAAACTAATTACAGGTTATATCTTGGAAATCAGCAAGAGATAGCATTTGAAATACTAATTTCTGTTTGTCAAAGTGCTGGTGACTATCCTGGTTGTCAGGTTTCTCTGTTGTGTCTGCATCACACAGAATGCTGTTCACAAAGAGGTGTGTCAGGCTTGCAGTGTTCCAGAGGAATATATTAATGTAATATATTCATATATTCATGGTTAATTTCAAAGAATGTTTGAAAATCCATGATGTGATTGAAAATGGAATTGAAAAGTCTTATTTTTAGGCTACAAATTGGAATTGCTTATGCCTGAATTAACCAGTATGTGTGGCTCACTCATTCTTTCTTATCTGTATTTCCATGATAGCACTGTATGATTTCATGAAGCTCTATCATGCAGCAATTGCTTTATTCCATTCTGAAAAAAAGATATTTCTGATATTTGTGATATTACAGGCTTACCAGTGATTTCAGAAAATACTCTTTTAGGCTGTAATAATTTTATATGGCTGTTGGATAGCACCTGGAGTTGTAAGACACATTGCAATGAAACACTCGAGTTTTTTCATTTGTGATGAGAGTGCTTTGTTAGAATTTCTGAATTAGTGTTTTGTGGTAACTTCCAAGTGAATGGAAGCTGCACTCACAGCTCTAGGTAAACTATACGTGCCTGCTGGTACATGTAAAGCTTTTTGTATGGCAAATGATGCATTTGCAAAGCTGAACAGTGTAGTCAAGTCATGGTGTGGTAACAGAAGTATTTTAGGTCATTCTTGCCTCTTATGTAGCATCTTGGAACTGCACAAAAATGTAAGACACTGACCCTGAGATCTCGCCCCTTCGCCCCCAAAGCAAACAAAACCCCCCACCCTGGTGAGTTGGCTTTCCCCTGGGACAAGAGGAGTGTCATTAGGCACAATTTGAACAACATTTGGGCAGTGTCACAGCCTGTGCAGCCACCGCGCTGCTCCTGCTGGACTTGCACGACTTGGCGGCGAACGTGCTCTGGGAAGTGTTCCAGTTAACACTGGTGATTATTCTTCAGCTGGATCAGGTCTCTGGCTGGGTTCACTAGGTGGCTAAAAAAGGTACCAGCACGATGAGTAAGCTCCTCATTATTTGCTGAGTGATTTTTCAATGATTTAATATTCCCAGTCCAGTTCAGTATGGATGCATGGCTGCTTCGCTGGCATGGTCAAGGATATGGCACAAGGATGGGAACAAGTGGGTGGAAGGTGAAGCAACTTTAGATAGCAGCCAGCTCTGCTCTGGCATCTCAGCACTTGCTGTCGATCTATTTTGTGTAGTAAATTACTGTGCCTTGTGTTTTACTTGATTTGAAGCATCTTCAGTGTCACTGAAGATGGGAATTGACATCTTTCATGCTTTTACTGTCATGGAAAGCTAGATGTTGATATGGGTAGGTGCAGCTTGACAAGTGTAAAATACAGGTAAATAGCTGTTCAAGCATCTAATTTTGTGTGAAATATGCCTGCCTGTATAATACATGATCAAAGAGTTATTTTCCCTATAATTCTATCATGATGTTGTATTTTAGCTGGAAGCAAGAATAGAAGAGCTTAATAAAGAAGTGAAAGCTAGCAAAGACAAACTTGTAACTCAAGATGCAGCAGCCAAAAATGCTATTCAGCAGTTGCATAAAGAAATGGCCTATCGAATGGAACAGGTAATATAGAAAACCTTGAATTATTGAACAAACTTGGTTCTTGTAGGAAACATGTTGGATCACTAGGTCAGACAAATTTTTCCAAAATTGGAACTACTAGTGTACAGTTATAGATGCATTTTTGTTAACTGGCAGCAGTGAATTTCCAAATAGCTGTTAACACTGTAGAGTGCCTGATAGCTCTTTTAAAATATGTGTGTTTTTATATACATGGATTTCAGCCCTCAAGGAAATCTCATTTTCCTTACCTGTAAGCTGAACTTAAAGGAACTAAAAGCTGGCAGTGGCTTTTTTCAGACAGACTGTCAGAAGATTAATATTTTTCTCAACTCCAGCATAAAACTCATATTTTGTCTTTATGTATTACTGAGATCTGGGATTTTTTTTCCCTTCTTTATATCATATTATGCCAAGTATTTTCTCTGTTCCACATATTGTAAAGCTCAGTGTCTTGATTTTTTTTTTTTTTTTTTTTAATAATTTGAAGCAGAATTTGTTAGTGCTAGGGTAGGGGAAATCTGTAAAAATAAGCCACGAAAGTGAGCCATCTGAAAAATAAGCCACTGGATAATGATTGTGCAGTTGGCACGGGAATGGGGGAGGACAGAGGACTGCTACTGAGTATTTGCCAGATTCTTTTGTTACTAAAACCTACACTTCTTTCCTTCTAAACAATAAATTACTAATGTATTGAGAACTCACTTGAGTTGTTCAGCTGTGAAGATGCAGCAGCTTAGATGTATAATCACTGTTAGAAGTTTGAATAGTTCCAGTGCTTAAGAGGGACCTAATGTTAGTCTTTGCGAACCTGGGGCTTTTGAGTCCTGCCTTGTTATGCTGCTCTGCTACAATACTGAAAATATCCAGTAGTGTCTAATAAAAGCCAGTTATGAAATACAAGATTGAGTCATTCTGTTCTGATATTTTTCAAGGCAAACAAGAAGTGTGAGGAAGCTCGCCATGAGAAGGAAACAATGGTGATGAAATATGTCCGAGGGGAGAAGGAGTCACTTGACCTCCGAAAGGAAAAGGAGATCCTTGAGAGAAGAGTGAGAGATGCAAACAAAGAAATAGAAAAACTTACAAATAAAATCAAACAACTTTCTCAGGAGAAAGGAAGATTACACCAGCTCTATGAAACTAAGGTACTCCAAGTGCTGTGTGACCTGAGTGAATGGTTCAAAGCACTGTCAGAACAGCCTTATCACTTGTTTGCTGTTGTACTTGGAGAAAGAAACCTGTTTTCCTTTGGTTGTGCTGTACAGCTGTGAAAGCACCTTTTCTGCAAGAGAAGGGGAGGAAGCTACTGAGTTCAGTGTAACCTTTTTAAAGTTCCTTTTAATATTTCCCTGAATACTAGATTACAAAACATTAGGGATTTTTTTTTGACAAAATCAAGCAGACAGCTTTTTGCGGATGTCTAGATTTTGAGGTAAATTCTAGCTTGTGTGGATTTTTTTTTTAAAGCTACAATGGAATTAAATTATTGCAGTCTTTTTCTCACTGTTTTTCTGTTTTCACTTGGTATTTTCTCTTTTGTAATACTAAAAACTAGTAATAAAGCAGTAGGATTTTTCATCTAAAAATTTACTGTTCTATTTTAGAAAGCAGTAAGAGATTACTGTTGAATTGTCCAGGTCTTTTTGTATTATGCTTCACAACTCTTTTTTGCAATTCTATTTCATGTGGAAGATTCAAAAATTTGTAAATGACTAGGGGTCAAACTTTGACTCCTCTGAGTAATGGTATGCACAGAAGGATACACCTTAAAAGTCCTAAAAACTGTGCTTCTGAAACAAAAAATCACCTCTGTGGTGCTTTGACTTCTAATAGATATGTAACATTAACATAGACGAACACTAATGCAACCTTACCCTTCTCTTCAAACCACAACCTTAATGTGGGGTTTTACACTGGATCATGGGCTAAAGCATTATTGGGCATTCTCAAACACATGCATGATTTTGCAAAACCCAGCCTTTAAGGAAAATACCCAACTTTATAGTTGAACAGGAATTTTGTTGTAGAAACACTGAATGATTTAAATCTCTAAAAAACATACGAAATTTTCTCAGGATGGCGAAGCCACTCGACTCAACAGAGAAATAGAAAAATTGAAAGAAGAAATCAATTCTCATGTTATCAAAGTAAAATGGGCTCAGAACAAGTTGAAGACAGAACTGGATTCACACAAGGTGAGTGAAATGGAATTGATACCATTACATGAAAATAGAGTAATGTAGTTGTTATACTGTTTACTTTTTATATAGTATTAAATCTGTTTCTAGAGTGGTTTTTCTGTTTGAGTGCCTGCAGCATAAGTCAGAATAGTGCTCTTAAATACTGATACTGCAATGGAAATGTTAAAAGGATGTCAAGGAAGGATGTGTTGGGGGCTTCTGTTTAATTTGGTGATCAACTTTTAATTTGTTTCTAGGTTTTTTGGAATTTTTGTTTGTTTGTTTGAAATAACAGTTTAGACTTTAAGTGATAGAGTTAAATCTGCCATCTGAAAATGTGCATGGCACATAAACAAGAGATGCTTTTGTTGTGCTTTATGTTGGAGTTGCATAAAGTAATAGGTGAATGGAAGCGAGCAAAAAAAATAATGTTGGACTTTGTTTTGTTAATTCTTTCCAGACTGAAATAGGAAAGTTTTACTATGAGAAATGTGCTTCCCAGATGAGGTTAGATAAACAGGTTTTAGTAGGTTTACCCTATCCTTCTTACTGTTTTTGTAGGAGACCAAAGAACGCCTCAAAGATGCAATGACAAAATTAACTGAAGCAAAAGAAGAAGGAGATCAGATAAGGAAAAACTGTCAAGAAATGATAAAATCCTATCAGGTAGGCACATTCTCTCAGGAGGTCAAATTAATGTTTAGTACCTGAGTCTTCTTTTTCCTCTCTTTCTATCTTAAGCTTTAGCAGGAAAGAATTATCCTGTGCAAGCTACAAAGCTGAGATGAATAGTGACTGGTTTCTTTACTGGAAGTTGTTAAATTAAAGGGAAAATGTTTGTCTTGATTGGCATGCAGCATAGGGGTCTTTCTTGGCATGGCCAGGATTATCAAAGGTGTACTTACAGGAAAGACTCAGTGATGTGAAAAGCTGTCTGTATGCTTACAGAATAGAAAGGGGAACATAAAACCGTAAACCTCTACTTGCATTTCTTCAATCCCTTTAGGAGTCAGAAGAAATTAAATCAAATGAATTGGATGCCAAACTCCGAGTAACTAAAGGAGAACTAGAGAAACAAATTCAGGAGAAGTCTGATCACCTGGAGGTAAATATGTGGTGTATGGAGTCTACTTAGTACTTAAGAATTCCATGAGGTTTTAATTTTGAGAATCTTATTTTAAGCTGCTTACAGTTTTGCCAAATCGTTTGGGGTTTGTCTTTTTTTGGGGCTTAATACTACATCCCAGGTGTCTGCCCTCCAGCATTGCTTTTTGGAGCATGTTTGCAGGTACTACATTGGATTCACTTTTTAAAAGCAAAGCTAGGGGGAAAATATATAATGAGGGTGAAATAACTATTTTCAGTTATAAACATGAATGTTGCTGTAATTTAAGCACAAATTCAGGTGATAGGCAGGCCTTTCTCTGATGACAGGCAGGCAGTATTTTGCCAAGCCATATGGCAAGGAGAGACAAGGACCAGCCTCTGTTCTGTGTGGAGATTTGCTATCCCCAAAGTGAAATCCTCTAATGACGTAGTACCTGCTCACAGCTCATCTGTGCACATGCCATCTTCAGAGGTGACCAAGTGCCAGTTTGCCTGGAATTTTCCCAGGGACTGTTGTGCCACAGATTTGTATCCCTAAAACCAGAGTGTGCACTCTTGCTTTGTTCTTGGTTCTTCTGAAGTTAAAGACGCTTTGAGGTTTTGCTTGGCTATTTGAAGAAGTAACCCAACCCTTTGGGGTACCTGTTCTGCCTCAAGCCCTCTCAGCTGCTGTGGTGGCCTGTATTGGCCTAGATTTTTTCGAGGTGCCATTGTACACTTAGTTTTCTCAATGAGCTTTTCATCCTTTAAAAAGGTGCATCATGCAAAAATAAAAGAGTTGGAAGACTTGAAGAGAACATTTAAGGAAGGCATGGATGAGCTTCGGACACTGAGAACAAAGGTAATGTGTGCTGGGTGGTTTGGAGTGGGGCTGAAAGCACAGTGTTGGGTTTTGGAACAAGACTACGTTCGACCTCCTAACTGTACTTTTACTACTTCTGGAATAAACAATGTGATTAGAGATTGACTGGCACGAGACTTCAAGGGATACCTAAGGCTCTGGATAGCCTTTCTTAGGGAGTATCAGTTGACCCGTAGCACAGCAGTGTTTGGTTTCATGGTGTGCACCTCATTTGGCTGAAAAATTGAGCAACGTTTTAGAAAACACCTTGTGAATTCAGTATCTTTGGGAACTGAAAAATACTTGTAAGCTTTTCCTAGCTGTGAAGTGAGTTTTGTGGAGTTCATGCATGTGACCTCTGGTAAGGAGGTTATGCTAGCCATAACTTGTGGACAGTCTGTAGATTAGCATGCCACTCCCTCTATCCAGAGCAAGGATTTAGCTGAGTAAGGCTACAGAAAAAGGGAGGAAGACATAGTAAGGGATCGGCTTGGTGACTGAGGAAAGATAATATCTGTGAATCCTGGTCCATTAGGCTGATAAATTTGAGTCTTTGGACAAAACCAATGTTAATCACACTTGTTGAATTTTGGTTTTTTGGTTTGTTTATTTTTCTGACTGTATTTGAGCTGAAATACTGTGGGATATTGTTCTAAGTCACCAAAGAATTATCACATGAGCTTTGTACAACAGCCTTGACATATGATCAGAACAATTTAGTTGTGAAGTTTGAGAGACTAAATAGTTTCTGATTTAATTTTATTTTTCTATTTAGGTAAAATGTCTAGAGGATGAGCGCTTAAGAACAGAAGATGAGTTATCCAAGTATAAAGAAATAATAAATAGACAGAAAACTGAAATTCAGAATTTGCTGGACAGAGTCAAAACTGTAGATCACCTGCAGGATCAACATCAGAGGTACAACTGTGCACTTTGAGTAATGATTTAAAAGATTATCTGAGATGTGGATGGGTTTTCTTCATTGAAGTTATCGATGCTTTGAGTGTATTGTAATTTGTAATTGCCTGTCCTAATTTAAATCAATATTGCTAATACTGGAGATAGCCTTGGTTATAAAACAGGGGGATTGAAATTGCTAAATCTAATTCAATGTCTCATTATTAGAAGAAGTGTTTGATTTCCAACATACTGTGTAGGAATTTACATCTTCTAGGTGTCTGTCCAGTGCTTGTTTCATTGAAAGATTGGGAGGAAGTAACTAAACTGGAAAGACAGATTTCTTTCAAATTGTGATGGATGAATGGAAGTATTTAATGAAAATAATTTTATATACTTGGCATATGCTGTATTCAGGCAGGATGGAGCATTTGTCTTTCCAATGGAGTGAAATTTATTCTGCTGTGTCTGTTTCCTCGTTTAAGAATGTGAGGGAAATAATCTCAGAGGAGAGGCACAATTCATGAGTGTCTGGGCATAGTCATATTTCTGTGTGGCACATCTGGACCAGGATATACAAATGCTGTCCATTCCACTGGTTCTAGTGGTGCTGCATAAGTGGAGATCATGTCAGATAAGCAGAACCACCCGTGTGTCCCTTTTGTGCTGTTAAACAGTTCTCATTTATCATTGAAAGACATTTCAGTAATTACAGGCCTTCCTCTGGGTTTAGAAAATGCACCACTTTCCGTGTGCTGTGTGCTGGTCACCTGAACCGTCACGGTGTCCTCAGCCTTGCGAGGGAGGCTGCAGTGTGCCAGAGACAGCTGAAGCCTACACTTGGATCAGTAACAGTTATTTTTCACTTGGAATTTTTGCCAAATTAATTAAAGTGATCAAAGTGGGGAACTACAAATGTGTCTTTCCAGTTATCTTTTCCTCTTAGCAATTGAGACATGCTTAAATATGTCTCTCATTCCTATTCAATTTGGATAATTTTTTTTCAGTATCCTTCCCATACAATATTTATTATTCCTACATTAAATTTCATATTGTCTTTTATTTCAGTTTTAAGGCAAACATCCTGTAATGTGTAAAAGGCTATACTGTAAAATTAATGTTCAGATATCCTTGTTCACTGGAGGAAGATGGATTTTAGGTTGAATGCTGGCAAGAACTTTATGGCTGAGCTGGGTAGTGATCACCTCCAGTGTTCCCTGGTCTTCTTCATTGGCAAACTTTAAGGATAAGCTAGACATCTCTTTTAGAATGGTCTTTAATTTTCTCTGTCCAACCCTGACTGCTAGGCAGAGATTTTTCCTGCCATAATGAAACTGCATATTTGAAAATAGCACAGCCTTCAGGCATAGGTTTTTAAATGGGAGCTTCAGGTGAGATACTTTGCAGCACAAATGACTGGGTCTCAACTCTGCTTGGAGAAGCAAATTGATATAAGATTGTTGATTTAAAGTGAATTGAGCCTCCTCATAATTACAGTGTTTCTCAGGGAATTAAATGAGATGTGTAATCTTGCTTTGTGTAATTTTAATTTTATTTTAAAATTTGAATATACACACTCTCTGTGAGAAAGGTGAGGGGTTTTTTGCTGATGTTGGAAAGTAAAGTTTTAGAAAAGGTGTAGAAAAACCTATCATTGAAGAAATAATTAAGTAATACTGCAAGAGCAAATGAGAGGGACGTTTTTAGTCTGTAGCATTTTTAACAGCTATTTAATTTTGGAATTAGTTTCAAACACTTTTTCTAGAGTGTTGATGGTAACTGAAGATGCAGCATTTTTCACTCAAATAGATTGCATGTGGTACATGAAAAGTCTCTTAATGGGAGTCTTTCATTAGAAGCAAAGACTTGTTTTGTAGAGGGAGGGACTTGTTTTTTGTGGGAGGGATAGTGGAGTAAGATGGATCCTTCGACTCAGAGCTTGGATAAGGATGTTATGGGAATCACTGTACTGCTGTCCCAGAGAAACTCAAAACTGGAGTATTTCCATCTCTAAAGACAAGTCCTCTTATGAATGGCCACCTTTGTTAGGTTTGCAGACCTTCCTCTTACCTACCAGATCTGGTTTTGAGGGTTTTGGTCTGAAGCTCATGAAGTCGAATATGGAGAGATGGCCTCCCTTGAAGGAGCTAATGCCTGCACGTCCTTCTGTGGGATGCAGAAATCTGTCACTTCAGCACTGCAGCGTGTCACAAAATGAAGTGAAAACTCCCTTGACATTTAAAATGATCCAGTGACTAACAGATGCCCCAGGGTCATTAATTGTTCCCCTGCCTTATTTATATTTGACCTGAATGCCTTTATTTCATTAAGGTTTCATGTCCTTAAGCTCGGGTTATCCCTAATTAGATACAATTGTTTTGACAGAGATGAACAGGAAATCAATGCTTTAAAGGAAGAAGTAGATGGTTTCAATTCTCTGATTGCTGATCTTCAGAAAGACATTGAAGGTAGTCGGAAAAGGGAATCTGAGCTATTGATATTCACTGAAAAATTAACCAGTAAGAATGCACAGCTTCAGTCTGAAAACAATTCCTTACAGAGCCAGTTGGATAAGCTTTCTTACAGCGAAAGAGAGCTGCAGAATCAGCTGGAGTGTGTTCAACAGACTAAAGAGGATCTGGTGAGTACAGCTTATTTTTTGCTCTAGTAAGATGTCTGATACAGATAAAGACATGGCGCATGAATACCACCTTGTGTCTTCACTTACCTGGCTGCAGTTTCTCATTGAGTTTGCCAGTAGTAGCAGTGGGATATGAACACCTCATGTTTCCAAGGGGAAAGAAATCCTGAGGCACTCGACACTGGAATGAGAAGATGTCACTGTGTTGCTCTTTCTGTCTTTCTGGGAGTAGAGTTGTTGTCTGTGCTACTGTCATTGAAACAAACAAAAGGTGGTAATTTGCCTGTGAAATTCATTACTGTAAACTGTTCCTCAGGTCCTGTCTGTACTATGAGATAAACGTAATTTTTAATAAACTTAGTGTCATGGAAGGTAACGTGGCTGCACTGCACAGCTCTTCAAGACTTTGTACTGTGTAGTGTAGATGTTTTGTAGATGAGGAATCTTACTGTTCATCTGCAGTGCTAGTGTTCAGCCTAAATAATAAATGTAAAATGTGAGTGGTCCTCAGATGAAAAGTGCATTTAGGGCTGTTGAGCATACAGTATGGTTAGGCTAGAATTTTTTTGTATATGACTGAAAATAAGATTGTCATTTCAGGCCACCAAGTTACAGAAGGAGGAGGATCAGCGAAAGCTCGAGGTTGAGACCCTACAGGCTCAGCTGGCCTCAGAGCAGGAAGAACTGTCAGCACTGAAGACCCACGTGGATGAACTGAAAGATGACCTGGCTACCCAGAAGCGCAAGCACGCAGCAAACCTGAAAGACCTCACAAAACAACTTCAGCTAGGTGGGGATTTTCATTTATCAGTCAGCCCCGTCTGTAAACCCTTCATGGTGTCAGGTAGAGACTCAGGTCCTGTCTGTGTGTGCTCACTGCTTGAGTGTCGCCCTCCAAGCTCTCCCTGTCCCTAAACACAATGAGTGAGCAAGTTAGATCTTGTGGAAACTGCTGTTACAGGCCTTTGTGTCAGTTTTCAGTCTTAAATATAACTTCTGAAGTGGGCTTAGACATAAAATGAAAGATTTATTTCAAAAGAGCTGTCTTTGTTGTGATGTATCGGATATATGGATCCTGGTCTGTGTAGGAGTATATTCTAAAGTTGCTAGAAGTTTCCTAGTTGCTGACTGTATCAGGAATTTCTGGTGAGAGTTATTTTTTTAGTACATTAAACAGAACACTTCAGTTTTTAAAGCTGGATATGAAGAGACTGACTATTTTTGTCTACAAATGGAAGTCATCAAATACCCAACAATGCATATGCTCTGAATGCAAAGAGATTTGAAGATAATCAAATGTATTTGAAGTGTGTTTGAAAGAAGAGGTCCTGTTGACATTGTGCAAGACAAGTTCCATGTCCCTTTTTGTGCATGCAAGAACAGCTGTGTGCTTTCCCTCTTGATCCCTACTGAGTGAGTGGCGCTTCTGGCACAAGTACTACACTGCTGGCTGTAGTGATACAGTTATGAGGTGCTGGAACAGAGTTGCCATTCAGTAGTTATTTGCATGGCAGACCTAATCAAAAGTAAAATCAAGTTTAAGTCTTACTGTTTCCGGTTAATCCTATGTATGACATTACCCCCTTCAACTGGCAACTGCTGCCGAGTGTAGGGATCATGATGGATGTTACATCCAGGTGCTTCATGGCTGGGGCCAGAGGGAGCTGGGGAGGTTGGTCTGGGGCTTTATTTTAGTTGCCACCATTGTCTTTGAGTTGTCAAGCCTTGCTACATTCGTGCAGGTCAGAGAGGATGAGAGTTTTTGTATGTTGGGAAGCACTGTAATTTTTAGTTTTTAATGTGCTGTTGGTAACCATCATTTTGTTAATACTTGTAGCACGGAGGAAATTGGATCAGATGGAAAATGGTAATTATGACAAAGAAGTCAGCAGCATGGGGAGCCGTTCCAGTTCATCAGGTAATGGAGCAGCACATGGCAGGGTTGCCAAACAACCCTTGGGTCTTAACAAGGTTGCTGTGGTGTGCTGCCGTGAGCCTTGCTCTTCATGTGGTTTGTGCATATGCAGTGCGTGGGCAGCCTCCCATTGAACTGACAAAATAGCCTTTAAGCACCAAAATGCACTTGACTGACTGCAGTTGTAGGTGCTTATTATGAGATTAAAGTGTAGTGTTTATGATGTTTATGTATTTTGATTATTTTCAAATACCTACCGTTTAAATTTCATTGCTTTTATGTTTGGAGGAAGCTCAGAGGACTCCAGTTTATAGAGGACCCTTTTACATGCTGCCAGAGGCAAAACGAAATGAGCAGTGACTTCCAACATTGTTTAATTGCCCTATTGACAGTTGCAACTATGTAAATGATAAATCAATTAGCATCATTAGAGACACCAGTGGGTGTGTGTAAAATTCATTACTTCTATCTGGTTAGAACTAAAGTAGTGATCTTTAGCACTGAAAACGGCATCTGTTTCTTTCCTCAATATCTTTGGGTTTTAAGTTGGGTTAGTTCTGTCAAGTGTCCTGTAATCTCACTGTATGAGAGAGACAAATGCTTAGAAAGAAAGCAGAAAGTAAAGCAACTGCTTCGAGCTCCAAGTGATCAGTGCTGCGGAGTGTTTATACGTAGGGCTTTTGGGAGTCTGTACAGTTTTCATAATACTGTAATTTTAGTTCACTCCAAAACACATATTTAAAAGCAGCTCAGTGTTGTGCAAAGTTAATGAATATGAAGATGTTTCAGTGGGAATAAGCATTCCTGAAGGGAGCACACTTACACCAAAGGAGGGCACTGCGCTGCTGTCCCAGCGTCTCGCATTTAAATGGTGTAAGGATCCTTTAGGGAAAACCCCACTAACATAGCAGGGAAGCTGACATCCTGCAGAAAGTATCCTAAGCTCCTGACAGGTAGTGAAGGCACGCACTGCACTGCTGAGGGCACTTCACCTGGTATAAAGCAAAAGGAGTTTTTCCAAATGCGGATGTGTTGGCAGGGTCCCTTAACGCGCGCAGCAGCAACGAGGACCGCTCACCTGAGAACACGGGCTCTGCAGTGGCTGTGGACAGCTTCCCAGAGGTGGACAAGTCTGTCTTGGTTGAAAGAATACTCAGGCTGCAGAAGGCACATGCTCGAAAAAATGAAAAGATGGAGTTTATGGAGGATCACATTAAACAACTGGTGGAGGAAATCAGGAAGAAAACAAAGTATGTTCTGTGTTCTGTTCATAAAGGTTTTCAGTGTTGGAGCTGATGCGCACTAGACAAGTGTTCTGGATTTTATGTAAGAAAAGTAATTGTCTAAATGAAAATGTTTGAAACAACAAGAAGTGACAGTAGATTTCAAAAGTACAATTAGTTTTGGTGGTTTTTTCCTTACCTTTCCCCAGCAGTTACAGTGATTGCCAAGGTTTTGGCAATTAATACTATTACTGGTTTTTTTCAGGAAGAATAGACTATTACAAGTGGGGTTTTGGTAGCAAAATGATCAGCAGGTGGCTGATTTGAGATGAACTGCTGCTCCTGGCTAACAGAAGAGTCCTTTCTCCTCATGTGCTTAAAAGGGTGCTGATGGTGTTTGTTTTGGAAGGAGAACCTGCGTGATTCCAGATGGTAGTCTCGTATACATACCAAACAAGTGATGTATCTGAGCCAAAGGGGGTCAGTAGTTACTCTGTGAGACAAGATTCCACTGAAATGGAAACCTCATCTTACAGGATAATGTCTGGAACTTCAGCTAGGAGGAAGAAATGCTGGCATATACCTGCTTCTGGAAAGTGCAGTTGCCTGTTAAGAATAGCCCTTGCTTAATGAGTCCATACATTTATGCCCATCTAGTACCATTTCATAGAACATGATCACAGCTTGGGAAGACTCTTGAGAAGAGACTTTGTCATTTTTGTCTTATGTATAGAAAGCTTAAGATACTGTGTCTGGAGTCTTTAGCAAAGAAGAGACTTTTTAAAAGTACTTTTTTTGGCCCAGTAACTTTTCAGAATACTTCTAAATAAGTAAGCCTTGCACATTATACTGTCTCAGTTTACCAGCATCTCCTGTATCACTGCTGGTATCACAGGTTTTCCTCTGACTTACAAATTGCAGGAGTAAATTTGTACTGTCTTTTCAGTAATACAGTACTGCTTGAAAATAAAATTGCTTATCTCAGGAATCTGAAGTTACTTCAGTGTCTTTTTTCTGCCTTGTAATGCCATGATATTGATTTTTAATTTTTTTTATCCTCCAGAATTATTCAGAGTTATATTTTGCGTGAAGAAGCTGGAACATTGTCATCAGAGGCCTCTGACTTCAACAAAGTACACTTGAGTAGGCGTGGTGGGATTATGGCATCTCTGTATACATCTCACCCTGCAGACAGTGGTCTCACGTTGGAGCTCTCCTTGGAGATTAACAGGAAGCTACAGGCTGTGTTAGAAGATACATTACTGAAAAATATTACATTAAAAGTGAGTAGTTACGCCAGTTGTTCCACACATTCTTGTGGTTCTGAGGTACTCTCTTCACTGCATGCTGTTAAAGGCTTTTCAGAAGTCAGCTCATTGTGAATTGGTGCCACTGATAGCATTGGGGTTAACCAGAGAGTTATGTGACGTGATCCCTGCTGTACCTCCAGTTCAGGACCCTCAGAATATGCTGCACTAATGGGCTGCTGCTTGAAATAAGTTCTGGAGTGCCTGTGCCTTCAGCAAGGCAGGGTCTCTCCGTGCTCTCCCGCAGCTGTGTGGGGCCAGGAGCGTGGGCTCTGCCTGCCTGGCTCTCTTGAGCTCCTGGGGCGGCACCTCTACTGCCAGGGCAGGGTGGCAGGCTGGAAAGTGGTGTGCAGGCTGCCAGCCTGGGCTGCAGTGTTCTGCACAAGTTGGAGGTCTCTTCCTTTAATAATCATTCCCCTTGAATGCTCTACCTTCTAGACATCCTGTAGAATGTTAGCAACTGCAAAAAAAGACTTGCTGAGAGCTTTGAGTCCTTCATTGTAATGAGCTTGGTTTTTTCCAGCTCTGTCTAATCATTTGCATTTGTTCTAGATACTTGAAAATATCAACCTGCTGACATAAACAGTAATTTTGACTTATTAGTGCATTTTGTGCTGATTGACTCATTTTCCCTGTATAACTTACCCTATCACTTTTTCCCCCCCCAAAGGAAAACCTTCAAACTCTAGGAACAGAAATAGAACGGCTTATTAAACACAAGCATGAACTGGAACAGAGAATAAAGCAGACATAACTAAGACTTTTGTGGACGAACCAACATGAAGATGCAGAAAAGGCAGGTGCTGCAGACCACCGTGTTTTACATTTTGCCTGCCAGCACAAGCGTCTGGTGTTTTGCAGAAGAACCCTTTGACTACACAGGGTCACTCGTGTGAGAGATCCACACGGTTTGGCATCGCTGTGGTTCTGTCTGCCCAAAACCAGCCTGGGGCACTGCTGAAATTCACTGCACACTACATTTATCTGAAACTTCTCTTTGAAATAACGTACAGATGCTTTGCAGTGCAGACTATGATTTGAGTGAGTTGCTGTGAGATTTTAATTTCTGCACAGTGTAATTAATCTGACTCTTAATGATGGAGCTTGAAAAAAATAAAGCCAATTATGTCTTAGTTGCTACTGAACATATCCAGTGTTACTGAGCTTTAAGGGCTTTCAGACATTATTTCCTTTTTTGCATATTATTTTGGATCTTTGGGTTGATTAAGCATTTTTGACATATGCATGGAATAATGCTTTGTCACAAAATTTTGGTTTTTAAGTGGTGTCCATTATATTGCATATTTTCTGCTTTAGGTTAACATTCAACTGGTCCGTTTCTTTATCCAAAAGATGTGAAACAACAGTAAAACTAAGGGATTAAGAAGCTTTCTGATTCAGTTCTTGAGTTTGTGTAATTGAAACCAATGTCAGTTCAGCGAATCTCGTAAACCCTTGATCTTTAGACATGTGGGTCTAAAGGAGTCTGTTATCAGAGAGTTGGTTAATAAAGTCCTCTGGGCTTCTGCATAACTAACAGCATTTAAGAAGTAGGAGTTTTAGCTGCCCATTGTTAGGAATGAACACAAAGACATGGTGATTGTTATCAAAGACAGATGGAAGCTAACTAAATTTTCTTGTTAGCTGTGGCTAGACCAGTCGGTGAAAGTAATGGTAAACAATGAGAAATAAATCTGAATGGGATTTTAATCTATTGTTGGACTGTGGAAGTGGCACAGAAATCTGTGCAACTCCTTGGTTTTATTGTTGGGAAGAATTAGTTGGTCAAAATAGCACAAACTGAGAACTGTTACTTAATCCTACAGTGGTTGAGAGGGCGATGGAGGAAGAGTATCAAGGTGACAAGATTTGGGTTAGTCACAACATCATGTTCACATTTTAATTCCAGGATAAGTAATATACAGGATCTAAAATATCTTTTTTCCAGCAGTAAATGCATAGTTTCTGTATCTATTGCCTTTTGACCAAAATACGTTGATCAGATCACAGTGTAAATATATACTTCAGGTTTTTATTAAATACTTGAACTTCCTATTGTCATGAAAAAAGAAATGTACATTTACAAAAGCAATGCTTTCGCTACTTTAATCAAAGAGGGGAGTGTGGGGGGAGAATCTGTCTGGAATCTGCATCGTACACAAAATGAGGGACCTGAATCTGGCAGCACGGAGGAGGATAATTTATCAGACATCTGGATGACTTCTGGGTGTGAACTCCATTTTCAGGTGCCACTGAGTTGCTTGTGCTTTGTAACAAAACAAATTGAGCAAAGGAGCCTAATTTGGTTTGAATAGTTTAGTTCAAGACAGTGACTTCCCATGTTAGTTTGAGGATAGGCATCTCTGAAAGACCTTGTGGGATCAAGACCTGGTTTGTGGTCCAGAGTGCTTCAAGAGTGGGATGGCAGGTCCCTTCAGTGTCAAAGGATTAAGTATTTCTTTAGAAAAGAGGAGTGGGAACAAATAGTTTAAAACCTGAGTGAGCATTATATAGAAACTGCAAGCCTTTAATCTGGGTGGGTTTTTATACATCTATTTTTCTAGTTCCTGAGAGCAATGGTTATCTGAAATGTTGGGGAATTTGGGCCAGTCCAGTCGTGGGACTACCTCTGCTTTACTGTTGTTTAAGTGATGTGAAGAGGAGAATACCTGGCTCTGCTGAAACACATTTGTCACCAGCTTCCAGGAAGTGAACAGTTGTACATGACTGAGCTTAGATCTTCTGCTGAGAGAAAGTATTTTAGAACAATTTGCATGCTAAAACATAGCTTAGCTCTTATATGTTTGTGTTCTCATGCTTTAATGTACCAGATCTCTGGATGTTTTTCAAGCATTCAGCTGAATTACTCCAGTATTTTAGATACCATGTTAATATTGTAATCTTCTAATGTATGTTCTCCAGGTGTACAGTGTGAATGAAGGAGAGGTGTGGTGCAGATGGAATCAGTGCAATGGCTTTGTGGAAATTCTTCTTTCTTTTTGGCATGGTTGTTTCTCCTTTTAGGTTGAGAAACCTAGTTAGCTGTCCTCCTGCCCTGCTGGAAATGCTGCTTCCTCTTTGTAGCACTAGTAACTTCTCAGACTTTTAATTTTTTTTCTTGGTAATGGAGACACACAAAGCAGCCAAAATATCACATTGTTTATTGTGCACGGTATTCTCATGGACCAAAGTTGTCATCCGCAGGTGTTACTTTAAACATATCTGTTAGAGATGGAAATGTCATTCTGGCTTGCACATTGGCAGGTGACTCTCTGGTAAGCCCAGGATGTGATGAGTACTTGATGGGGTCAGCCAGCAACTTGGCTTAACAGTGTTCCTCATTTTTGAGAGGCAGTGCTGTCAAATGTTGCTGACAAGCCACCTGTCCCTTGTTTCCCTGGGGTGGTTTGTCAGGAGCGTGACACTGGGTGCAGTAAGGAGAACTCTTCCTGTGGAAAGGTTTGTTTCTGTGGGGTGGCTCACAGAGGGGAGCACAGCTGGTGCAGGGTGGGTGCAAGGCTTGCGTAGCAATCTCATCCCACTTACCCTTGTTTTGGGAATTACATTACGAACCTGAAATTGAAAACTGTCCTCAGATAAACTGATACATTAATCAACCAATTATGAAGGCAGCCTGGAGCAGTTAGCTGCATGCCTGTCACTGAAATTCTGTGTCCATTAGATGTGTAATTGCCACAGGCTGCTTTTGAAAATTCCAAGCTTGTGGCTAGTCATGTCCTTACAGGCTTAAACATCTGTTTCTTAAATACTCAGGGTGCTCTTTTAATTCAAACATCACACATACAGATGTTGTTAGAGGCCCTACAAGAAAGCTGCCTGTGCTTTTCTACCCTCTGTTAAATCCACCGCTGTCATTGTCTGAAGCCAGACCCTCTGACCTGAAGAATACCATTTCATGCTATAAAAATTACCACTTTATGCTATAGAAATCACTGGCTTTCTGCCACATAGACTTGTGCAATATTTTTACTTACAGTGTCCAGAAAACTGGAGACTGATCTCTTCCTTGAATATTTTCTCATTATCTTCACTTATTGCTGGCAACACCTGCAGTATCTCTCTTGAAATATTTTTAATCACAATGTTTTGGTTCGTAAGTAAAAAAAAAAATTAAAAATGGTATGTCTGGCTTCCAGTGCATCAGGTATAGAGCTGAGTGTCCACATGCTGCAGAGACCCGAATCTAGGGCGGGGTTCAGAGAGCAAGGCCTGTCTGCAGGGGCCTTCCCCCTTCCTGTGCCGTTGGGAAGCACTGTGAGTGGGGGTACCAGCTGTGGTGGCACAGGGAATCGGGTGTACCCTGCCTCACCCGACACCTGTCCAGGGACAGATGGCTGCCCTGCAGAGGGAGCCGGGTGGTATTTAGAGCTTGTCCAAGATGGGTGTTTCCTTCCCATTTTCGTGTATTAACTGAAACTATGTTGAATCTTCCAATATATGTATGTAAGTCATACACACAGAATGTCTATTGATTTAATTTTGTAGATACCTGTTTCTGTATAAAGTTTTCAAAGGTGTCCCTGTACCTTATGTATATACTGTACTTTGAGATAATAAACATACAAATGTATGAAAGCTTGGTCTGGCTCTGTGACTGCTCCCACTCTGCTGCTGCCTGACCCCGGGTCGGGCTGGCAGCTCGGGGTGGGGTGGCAGCAGGGTCCCTGCTGAGTGCTCATCCCTGGGGAGTGGGAGCTCGGGATGCCTGGAGGCAAATACTGCGGGCTAAGAGCAGCTGGGTTGCCTGCAGCCTGTGCTTGCCGGCGTGGAGGGCACCACCCAAGCCCTTCTTGTTTCCCGTGGAGTGGGTCTGACTGTACACGGGGAATCGGAGCGGTGCTGGAGCGTTCTGCTCCCCTCCGCCCGTGTTCGCCGTCCGCCCTGCTTTCCTGTTGCAGCCGGTAGACGGGAGGTGGCAGTGCCTCTTCTCCGGTGCTGCCAGCCGGGAGAACGGGCCAGCACCCCGCTCCTGCTGTGCTCATCCCTTGGGAATGGCGGTGGGCAGGTGGTAATAGTGCTGCCGTTAGGAGCTGCAGTCCCTGTACGTTCTTCTCCCTCGTGTAATCTGAATCTGACAATCCCACAGTCCCAGTAGCAAGGACTGGTTCCTTGGCTGCAGCTCCACATTCGCTCCTCTAATTTATTTATTCTCTTGTAGAGATCTAACGTTTGTTTTTTAGCCATGATAGTATTTTTTTAATAAAAATAGTAAGTGATGCTGTCTGGTTGCTGGCTGCTCATTGTAACAGTGCTTGTATTAAAAACCTGGGAATTGGATTGGTATGGGTCCTGGCCTTGCAGGGACACAGAGAAAGGGAAGAAGAATGCTGTGAAACTGATAATTTATAGAGTTTATTCTAGTATCTCCCGGAGTACCTTAAGTGACAGAAGAGGGAGTCCTGTTTTTTGCTGCAATTTATTGGCGAACTACCTCAAGCTTCCCAGGACCAGGGCAAGGGCTCCCATAAGTTTTCTGGTTGCTGTTAGCTGTATGACCCCTTGCCGAAATCGTTTTGCAGTTCACTGTTTTGTTTCAAGCTTTTCCCACTGATAGCAGCTACAGCTCTTAGTGACAGATGTGACCAAAAATCAAGGTTTATTTGTGCTTCCAGAGTACTTAACGCCGCTGATTGGAAACAACAGCCTGAAGCTAAGCTGCTCTAAATACTAATTTTGGTTTTAGTGGTATTTGCAAGTACTTCCCACCCCTGTTTTTAGGTCTGTACCAGAGCCTGACCCAGCTCTGTGTGCAGAGGAAGGGCTCTCATGGCACTTGTTAAGTGCTTGCTCCTGAAGTAAGCCAGGCTGATACTGCAGCTGCTGGGTGATAAATACCTAACCCAATGCTAGCAGTTCTCTGGCTGATGGTGAATGAGGAAATCAGCACTGCTATTTTTCTCCCTCTCTGCTTTATTTTGAAGGTTTTTTTAATAGTGAGCTCTGCTGGGGGTTTTGTTATTGCGGTTGTTTTTAGGCTATTTTGCATCAAAGCACAGTGGGTCTGTGCCAGATTTTGCGAGATTTTTGCATGCATAAATGTAGCTGTTGCAGCAGAAGAGTGCTGCTGAACAAGTTGTTCTCATCTAACGTGTATAAATATGCTGTTAGATGTGTTTGTTGCTGTTCTGCTCTAGTGGATGCCCTATAACGCAGGAAATCCTCTGGCCCTCAGGTTTCACTGGGCTCTTGACCATGTGCAGCTGCCCACTGATCTCAGCAGGACTGCTCAAACGCCTCAAGTGAAGCACCTTGCTGACTAACAGGCTGAATCCTGTGAATGTCTAAGAGCTTCTTAAGAAGTTTCTATTTTAAAATAATCCCATGTGTGTGGAATAAGGAAAAGCAGCAGATGAAAGCATGAAGTCTGTGAGCTCTAACCGAAGTGCTGGTGTTTGACACGAGGTAGGTGAGCACAGCCTAGCAGGCACTGCTGCACCCTCTGGGGTGGCTCATGGGTCCTTAAATGCTGCCCTGGGCCATCCAGCCTGCAGTTCCTTGGGAACCAGTGCTGCCTTTGGAGATGAATTGAAGCAGGGTGCAAATGGAGGGCAAAGTTTTTTAAAGCTGCGATCTGCAGCTAGACAGAAGGGTTTGTGAGGCTGCACGGTGAGAGGGACTGGTTAAAAATACTCTGAAAATTATAGATCTGAAATTATTTTCACTCCAGTCAGTGCCTGGCACAGGGGAGAGGAAGAAGGTGAGAATCACTTAAATCAGCACTGTGGGTAAAAGCAGCACATGGCTGAACAAAACAGACCTAGTGCTGGTCAGCCTAAACCTGTTTTGTGGGCCTGCAAATTCCCTGGAAACTTTGCAAGTCAAAAGAGGTTGACAAAAGCAAACTTCAGCTCAGAGCTGTGACCTTTTCATGCTGTGACTTGTACTAATCACCTGCCCTGGCTTCACCTTAGTAATTAGATTATCACAGCAATATTGATTAGATGAACTCTGGGAAATATTTAAGGCCTTCACCCTTCTGGAGGAGGGATCTTCAGCCATAGGGTGAATTGAGAAATCAGAATGAGCTGCTGCCAGCTTCTCATGGGCTTAACATGTGGAGTGTCACAGGCTGCTGGCAACAGGCCTGTGATGCCCTTTCTGTAGTCTCTTCCCATTGCCACGTGTGTGCTGTGGCCTAGGGCTCACTCAAACATGGGGGTGGCTGGCACAGGGGACAGGACTGTCCCTCAGGTGAGGTTTTTTCCTGTCCACCTGCTACCAAGCTGTCCAAGTAACTCCCTGTGCACTGCAGGTAACAGCTCATCCTTTTGGGGCAGACAAGGAGTTTGGCAGTAGCTCTCTGTGACCAGCAGAGTGCCCGAGGTGGTTGCACAGCTCCCACATCCTCCGTGCTGTGGAGACAGAGCGCCTTGAGCGAGGCAGGACAGCTGGCAGTGAAACCCCTCCACAGCTCCAGGTAAAACCTCCCCCGGAATCCACAGCCCCTTGTTTTGCTTGGCTTTAGTCAGACATTTCTGGGATCTAGAAAGATCCTGCTGGAGCCAAGCAGGTGTTTTCCATCAGCAAGGATTGGCAGAGGAAAACCTCTGCTTCGTAAGCCAAGCTGGTAAAGCAAGCAATCCATCCAGGTACCTGTGACCCTGGACACTGTGCTTGGACACCCTCCTGGCCTTCCTTGGGCCGTCCAACCCCAGTACCAAATGCATCAAGAGGGCAGGGAATGACTACCATGCTGGCACAGCTTGAAACCAGGACCTGACCAAACAGAGGTTGGTCTGAGTTACCTTTGCTCCTCAGGCAGGTGAAGCCCTTGGAAAAGAGATGTGGCAGATCTGGCAGTAGGCCTGTAGCACGAGGCTCGCAGAGTACTTTTTCTTGTTTACCTGAATTATGTCAAACTATTTCCCTCTCTCAGAATTTCCTTGCAGTCTTCCAAGGCTGCTTGTTGATGCTGAAAGAGCAATCAACTATTTCAAAGTGATTTGACCTTGCTTGGGCTGGTGACAGAGCCCAGACCTTGCTGGTAGTGGTCACCTTGCAATGCCAAAGCCACTGTGGCGTGTCTCTCATTGAAGACAATGTTCAGGGAACTGCAGTGCCAGGGCACGGTGGCAGGTGAGTTCCCTCCCATTGCACTGAAGAGAGCGTGATTTAGCTTTCCTTGGCTTTGGTGGCAGCTGAAACAATAGAAATGTCCCCAAAGGCCAGGACATGCAAGCCAAGGGATTCTCTAGGGAGCAATAAATGGAGACACTTACGTTTCATGAATTGTGTATCAGAGCAAACACTGGAAAAACTCCAACCAACGAAAACAGTGAGTTTACCACTGACTGACTCCTGGGGGGAGGCTTCTGCCAAGAAGGCAGCCTTGGATCAGAGAGCAAGGAAGTGAAGCCCTTCCAAAGTGTGATTCAGAGCAGTCTCCCAGGCTCCTGTGCTGATGGCCTGTCCCCTCCGTGCTGGTTGGGGCATGGAGGAGGAGCTCCTGTCTGGCCACCATCCTCTGTGTGGATGCCTTGTGACCAGAGGGGAGCCTGTCTCAGACACAGCTGCCAGGGAGGTCAGCTGGGCTTCTGATCCCTCCTAGCATAGAGCCACAGAATCATTTGGATTGCAAAGGGCCATAAAGACCATCTACTTCCAACCCCCTGCCGTGGGAACACATTCCACTAGATCAAGCTGCTCAAAGCCCCACCCAGCCTGACCTTGAACACTTCCAGGGATGGGGCATCTGCATCTTCTCTGTCCAACTTGTGCCAGTGCCTCACCACCCTCACAGGAAAGAATCTCTTCCTAGTATCTAATAAAACCTGCCCTTTTTCAGTTTGAAGCCACTCCCCCTTGTCCTATCACTACACACACTTGTAAAAAGTTCCTCTCCCGCTCTCTTGTAGCCCCTTTAGGCACTGGAAGGTGCTTTAAGGTCTCCTCAGAGCCTTCTCTTCTCCAGGCTGACCAGCCCCAACTCTCTCAACCTGTTTTCACAGCAGAGGTGCTCCAGCCCTCTGAGCATCTTTGTTGTCCTCCTCCAAACTTGCTCCAACAGGTCCTCATCCTTCTTCTGCTGGCCCCCAGAGGAGGATGCAGTACTCCAGGTGGGGGTCTCACCAGAGTGGAGTATCTGGGGGGAGAATCTGGCCTTCTGGCCACACTTCTTTAGATGCAGCTCAGGGCATGATTGGCTTTCTGGGCTGCCAGCACACAGGTCACATTGAGCTTCTCATCCAGCATCTCCCCAAATCCTTCTCCTCAGGGATGCTGCCTGGTCCCAGAACAGGCCTGAAATCAACGTCCAGGGGAGAGGAAGGAAACTGGCTAGGTGGTGAAAGACTGAGAGATAGGGGGAATAAGAGAAATGTTGTTTTAAAAAGGCTGTCCTGGCACAAGACAAACCTTACTTGCTTTTGGAGTGTCACAGCTTTCTCTCTCCTCCGCAAAATGAGCTCAGGGTGCTGCAAGCCCAGATCTGGAGTGCAGTTGACAGCATGATCTTAACTTCTCTTTGTTCAACTCCGGGGCATCCAAACATGCACTGCTGAGTGGCTGTATATGAAAGAGAAACAGAAAAGTCTGACTCTCTTTGGAATCGTGGCACAACAGTGGCTTGCACAATTGTATTTACTTTGGAGGTGCCTTCTGGGAAGTGTCTGTCTCTTCTGGTCTGTGTGTTGGCTCCCAGCTTCATCAATTTTCCCTTCCCCTCTTTCTTCTCCATCCTTCTGGGAGCTTGCTGCCTGCATGGGAGCCAGGGACCCCAGCCCTGCCAGACCTCACAGCTTCGTGATTCCTGGCACGGCGTTTCCTCCAAGGAGCAGGACAGGACACAGTGCAGGGACTATCCCTGGACAGAGAGCACAGAAATAGCAGTGTATGGGCAGGGGGAGAGGAAAGGAAGATGCAAATTCTAACTTTTGATGGATTTAGAGGAGAAAAAGGTTGTTGTTTGGGGATGATTGCTTTGTTTCTCTTTTACAAAAAAGACAGGCAAAAATATAATTGGTAATATAAAAAAGCAGAGCTCTCTACTGGCAAATATATATGTGTGATTTGGCTGTCAGCTCTTACAAGAAAGGGCAAATTGTGTTATAACAGCATTGGGAATGAAAAAATGTGAGGATTTGCATGAATCCACCAAGAGCTTTGCACTACTATTGTGGAATGCTGGAGACTCCTTGAAAGCAGAGCTGCCAGGAATAAGGAATGGTTTTGCTAAGCAGCCCAGGGAAAAATACAATCCCAAATCCATTCTGTTGGGAAGGTGTGCATTCAGAAAAGGACTAGCAAAATGTGGTCACTCAAAAGTACATAGATATCCTTTCAAATTCCTTTGAAATCCCTTCACACAGCTTCAGACAAAGGTCTGAAAATTGCTGGAGCCAAGCACATACATCTATCACGATGGGTAATGTTGCATCATCATTTCCTGATGATCCTGTTTTCCTGTCCTTATCCCTCTGTTGTCCCATTTGAAGGCTACAGAAGAAGCACTTGATGACCAGGAGGGTTGGGTTTTGTCTGTGCAGAACAAATTCTTCCTGATCCTTGCAGGCGTCTTCTAGGCACTGCCATCGTAATAAAAACTTCAGAGATTTCATGTAGCACAATGACAAGTTTAATCCAAGTACTGATGTATGAGAATAAGAGGGGCAGAGGAGTGTGTCAGCCGTGGTGAACGGGAAAGGGAGGAACTGCAAAGCCAGTCCTTTGCAGTTTGGTTTTGCAGGGGCGAGCGCAAGGTGCAGGGAAGGGGAAGCGGAGCGTGCAGCTAGCAAGTGTCCATGTCTGCAGAGATGCCCTAACTGCAACGCCAAGAAAACCAAACCTGCAGCCAAGAAAAACACCATTAAAATGATGCAATGACATAAGCTGAGTGCTGCTCGTGGAATCCAAATTACACCCAGAACAATCAAGAAGGAAAACACCGACGACATTCGCTTGTGTAACAGGGGTGTCGACCTCACAGCTGGCAGGCAAGCAAGGGCACAAGTGCAGACACAAGTAAAACCAGTCTTAAGAAGAGGGACTTGACCTTACTGAAAGCATCAAACAGGCCTGTCCCTTAGGGGTAATACTGCAGTAACCACGAAGACTGCACGTTCAGGTCTGTACATTTTAAATGAGTTGGTTTTAAACCCACCACACTTAAAAACCCCACTAGAACAGACCCATCTGATGAGCAGAGCAAGGCAAGAAAGCTTCAGTTCAGCACCAGGACACTGCTTCTTGCTCAAGCAAAAAGCTGGATATGGACATTCTGAGCATTTTTTAGAAAAAGAAGTATACACTTCACCAAGGGCTTTGAGATCTCTGATCAGGAGAGGTCGTACCTGTAAGATAAGTCCTGGTGGTTGTACTGCAGATGTGGGGTATGTTCTCTAGATTTCTGCTCCATGTCTTTTATAGGCTGTGAAAATGTTCCTGTGATGCCAGCATTGGGAATACTAGCAATGCAGTCAGGTTATAGAATAGACATGAGAAAATGCAAATGTAGATCCACACAAAAATAAAAACATCCTGGCTCAGACCCAACATTGTATTATGCTAAAAAGCAGTAAATTAAAATTTCTTGATCAGGGTGTAAAAGGCATTTTATGCACCCAACACCCCTTATTAATGTGATGTGCTTCTGAGGTATCTACTGATGAGTAGCATTTATTATTCATGCTTCACAGCTTAATCTGTATTTTAGACTTTAATACAAGCAACACAAAACAACCCCTGATAAGTGGGACAGAGGAAATAGGTGCACAATACATGGTGTTCCCATCAAAACCTCAGCTCCTCTTAATGCACAGAGATCCTACAGGACACGGTGTTGCTCAAGTACAAACATCTTACTGAACATGCACTCCCTCAAATTGGCAAGGAGAGGTCACCTGGCGCTTTTAAACACAACCTTCAGTTACCATGTGCTCAGAATCACCTGGGTGACCACTGGCCTCACCCTTGGACAGTGGGAAGCAGCTGCAGGCTCATTTGAGGCCATTTGTGGTGGACCCCAGGCTGGATTCCCAGCGCTGCCCTCACCCCACACCAGACAGCAGCTCAACAGGGAGGCTCTTGCAAAGAGCTTTCAGTGGGAGCCTCCCAGCAGACTCCAATTCACAGACAAGTCACTTCACACCCTGCCCTCCCCTCCTCTTCCCCTTAAAATGCCTTTTTGCTGGCAGCTTTGGGACCTACAGGTCTGCAGATGAAAAAGAAGTAGCACTCAAAGTCATCAGGCTGCAGAAAGTCCCCAAGAACAAAAGATTAATTTAATTGTCCTGGATTCCAGCAACCTTGGCCGTTAGCATCAGGAAGTCTTCATCATTTATGTGGAGGAGGAAGCACCTGGAAATCACAGAATTAATTCGATCTGAAGTGATTGTGTTTTGGAAAAAAACACATGTCAGTCCCCATTACCCAAGACCGCAGGGGCAGGGACAGGACAAGCCACACGTGGTGTGCAAGTGTGACTGTGCTGGATGCCAGTCCAGTGACATCAGCTCAACCACGAGTTTCCTCAAGCCAAAGGCCCAGGTCAGCTTGGCACCAGGCTGTGCTGTGCCCTGGCTAGGCGGGCTGACACTGAGCATCCCCTCCCCACAGCCCTGCCTTGAGAGGAGGGGGGAGATCAGAAATAAACTAGGGAAAGGGAGAAGAGCAGGGTCTGGAAGGGCAGTTCTGGGTCTCTCCATGGATGGGGATCCCAAGTGTGAGCCAAGTCCCATGGGAGATGCAAGTCTCCTTTTCCAAAGCCCCACAGTCCACACGAGTGAGCTCGGCCACTTGTACTGCATTAGATGTTAACAGGAGCAATGCAAGCCTTGCTGCTCCCTGCTCCTTGCCGCAGGAAGAGCAAAGCCACAGGGGGACAGCTGCAGTGACAGCAGTGACTGGCCAGTGTGGAACTGGGGTGTGCAGTGCCCTGGGTGTCGTGCAGAGGCGTTTGGAGGTGGCAGCAGACCCTGCTGCATCCCTCTCACTTTGCAATTGCTCTTAAAAACATTGAGTTTCAAGATCATTTATCCTGAATTCCACGCCCATGCTGCAGATGCTGATCCTGAAGGCTTTTTGAAGGGGATGTATGCAGTCCTTTTGGCTAAATTCACTTGTGAGTCCTCGCAGCCAGAAGGTCCACCTGGTGTCACAGCTTATGTTTAGGATGTTTGGCGAGGCAATTGCAGTGCAGCAGAGACACTGGAGAGAGCTGCAGCCCACCTACCACAACCACTAGGATCCTCACTGGAGGTGCCACCCAGCGGGAAGCTAAAAGTACTCTTGATGTGTAACACTTCTGTAGGTGATATTGATGGCTTGGAAGAGAAAGTTTGTTTGAACTTTCGTGTCTTCACAAAAGTGAGGCACTGTTTCGTTGTGTGGCAAGCAGACATGGGACTTCACAATGCCTTGGTGTCACCTCTGCACGCTCTGCCCCAGCCATGCTGCAGTGCACAACTGAGACAGGGTTTGACTTTTTTTTCTCAATGCAGAGGATCCCAGAAGCAGCAGATTTTGGGAAATCAGAGCCAAGAGACTGGGCTAAAGCGGGCTAAGGACACGTGTCCCACCCGTGATTTCAGTGATGTTGAGAAGACAGGCTAGTGTCCAAGTACCAGACCAGGTCAGGGAAGGAGGTTTGATTTCCCACTGCAAAATGGGAAAACATTGCAGACCACAAAGCCTTGCTTTCAGCAGGGTTGAATGCAGAAATGTTCGTCCCAGCCCTTGTTTTGGCACCACAGTGTGCCCGAGCAGTGCCACGTGCCTACATGGACCCAGTCAGCTCCACTGCCAAATGCTGCACCTGCAATGGAGTTAAACTAACTTCAGCAAAAAGCCAACATCATGTGTGTGGTTACCAGCCTTGTGCTCTGAGTGCCTATAAATAGGCTGTGCATTAATTCACACAGAGAAGGTGAGAGGTTTCTGACACCATTTGGGTCATGGCCTGTGATGCAGTTGTAACTCAGTTGTACTTCCTGGCTCTCCCTTTCCTGGTGCAAGAGGCTGCTGCAGTCCGTGGCTGCCAGTGAGAAGTTGTGTCGTTGCAAGTCTGAGATGCATCAGGTAAAGGAAATGCGAGGAAAATTCCTCATTTTATCCACAAGGCCCATTTCTCCTGGCTGACTCCAAACTCACATTATTTGAAGTGCCACCTCTGTGCTGGCACGGGCAGCGGAGGCAGAAGAAGTGTTTTTCCCTGTCAGGTGGGAGGACATCCAGACCAGGTCTGAGGCCACCCTTTCTCCTCTCACCCCAGGCCGTGGCCCCACGTGCTGAGCACATCGCACCCAGGCAGTACGTGGTGATGGGGCTCAGGGAAGGGCAGCGCCGAGGTGCTCGGGTGTCTTCTCCTGTTTGGCACAACTCAGAGATGGTGCAGGGTGCAAAGGGGGTCAGTGAGAACAGGGAGCCTTTCCAGCTGCTCTGACCTGAGGATCTGCCTCTCTCAAAGCAGGAGCATTTTGTGTAATGCATCCACTACTTGGAGTGACCCCACAGGCATTTTCAGAAAGTGGTCGTCATAAGTTTTGTAGTTGGACAGTTACTGGAACAAGTGTATGATAAAAGCCTTTCCACCCCCATTCCTCCCACCCCTACTTTTGGATTCCATGATTTCTCCCTTGTTTGAAATGATTCAGCAGTAGACTCTCAGATAGTCTCCATCTGGTTAAAAATAGTTACTTGCCTCATATGGCTTTAGCATGGTACTGTCAACGCTAAAATGTTCCACCTTCCAAAAAAGTAGAGTGAAAAATGAAAGTGAGCTTTCACACATCATTACTCTCCACAGTTAGACCTCCAGAGCTCATTCCAAACCCATCAAAGGAGGAGAGGGGATCTGGGAGGGCGGGCAGGCGAGATGCTCGTGTTACTGCCTGGTGCCCTGCGGGCCCTTGTGAGGCTCTGCCCTCTGCACAAAAGCGGCAAAGCTGATGGTTTGCTCATTTCCCAAAACAAAACATCAGCTTATTTTCAAGAAATATTTATTTGTCGGATTTCTGGAATGTCAGAAGAGTTTAGTCATCGCGGCTGGATGTCTCCTGATGTCACTCAGGGGTCAGTCAGTCAGTTCCCTGCTCCAGCAGGGACCCAGTATAGCCCAGTTAACTGAGGAACACTTCACAGTCACCCCATTACTGAGGCAGGAGACCGTGAGGGTTGGAAGCCCTGTCACCCATCTCACAGCTCTTGTTCCCTGTAGGCATGGGGTTCAGTGATGGGCTTGCACAGTGTGACCAGCTGTCCCGAACTCTGTGTGCTTTGGGGAAAAGAAAGGATAATTTGGTGGCAATAGCGGACAAATGGTGCAGGTGGGTCGTTTCACTTGGCTCTCTGTGTCACTTGGATCTTGGATGTGTTTGCATTCAGGCCCAGCTGCTGGAGGGTGTGTGGTGGGCTCCTTCTGCCACAGGGCTGTCACAGGGAGGTGGCACTGAGGCACTGCAGAGGGATGAATGGAAAGTGTGTCAGGTCCAGCCTACGAGGGGACAGACGGTACCTGTGCAGTGCCCACAGCCAGCTCCTGGTGCTCCCACCCGGGGAGGGAAGCACGGCACAGAGGGAAAGGCTGCTGAGCTGCAGTCTGCCCCATGGCGCCAGGACAGAGGGAAGAGGCACTCTCAGCCAGCAGCTGGAGCATTCATCCCGGGTTTTCCCACTCCTGAGAAAACAGTCTTAGTGGTATCCACCTGCTCCCAGTGCTGAAGAATCCGGAGAAGCCAGAGGAGATGCAGGAGTATCCTCTGCTTTTCACTGCACGCTTGATGGCATCAGAAGCTGACTCTAGAGGCTGTATGACAAATTGCTGGTTAATACCCACATCAATTCATTTTTTCCCTCAGAGCTGCATTTGCTGTGCATGCAGAGCCATCCTCTGCTCATTTCCTCAAGGTGATATGCTAAATCCTGCTCCCTGGACCATGGCAGTCAGCTCTTGCCGGGATGAGATCAAGCTGCCGATGTCGGCTGAGGGGGTCGCAGGGACTCTGCACTGCTGAGCACCACGGGCACATCCTGGCCAGTAACCGTGGGGCAGGATTTGAGCACAGAGCCAGACCTCCCACAAAGACCTGAGTGAGCCCAGTGCTGCAGCCTGCCCAGGGCACTCTCAGCACCCATCTCTGTCCCCGGCAGCACTCTCAGGTGCTGCTGCTGTATTTGTGAGGTCCTGAAACACCTGTCACACTGCCACACCGCCTCACATCGATCACTCCATCGTAAGCATCTGCTCTGGGGCACTCTTGACAAGACAAGGGATGGGTGTAGAAATTACTTCTACAGAAAGTGAGTGTTTTGAAGAAGTGCAGAAAGGGACAAAGCTTCCCAGTTTTGGATGCCTACTTGTGTACCAGACCCCAGCTGTGTTTATGGGAAGGGACATTTGCACATGTCAACAGTTTTAATGCATACCAGGCCTCATGCAATTTTTCTTTCCATTTACAATATTATGTATTTTATACGATAAATTTGAAATGCGGCTTTTGTGCATGAATAATACAGTTTCCATAATATCTTTTCATATGCAGAGACATTTTGTTTTGATCTCATGGGGCATGAGTCAACTCCTATTTGAAGCCACTGGAGTCCTTCCAGTAACCTTCCCAGAGCCTGGTTAACTGGGAAAATGAAGCCTGATGTGTTGTAGGTGCAAGCTAGCATGACCTGCCAAGGCTCAGGGCAGCCTGGCAGAGCAGCTCAATCAAAAAAAGGCTAGATCAGGGAACTATGTCGATAGTGTTCAGTGTGCTTGGTGCAAAAACAGAGTCTCTGCCCCAAAAATGCACATGCTGCAGCACCACGAGCCCCTTGGCAGCAGTGGGTGTTCAGCCCTGCAAGATCCACAAAGTCTGCCCAACCAACACAGGTGCCAGGTCCCTTAATATCAAGGCTGCAGGAGTCAGGGTGGGCTACAGAACTCATCTGAGTGGGACAAACACGAGCCTGGGTTTCCTGGCTTACCCAGGCCAGGCCCTGCACCCTCACAAAAGCAGCAGCTCTGGGGACCTGACCTGGCTGCTCAGGGGTGCTGCCTGCACCAATGACTCCGCGCGGCAGAGCTGGGGCCACGCTCCGCCACCATGTCCCATGAAGACCCCTGAGCAGGCCAGGGTGTTTCCCATGAAGACCTTCAGGACTCTGAATGCAAGTGTGGGATCCCACACAAATTCAGGCATGTGCCCATCCACTATGCATTAATTTTATTCCCCCTTTCTAAGGACTGTTGGAAGTGTCATCGTTTTTTGGTAGGAGCAATTTTTGATGGGAAAATGACCTTTTCTCCAATTCAGCAAAACTCTGGCAATTTGCCTCAGCTCAGAAAGGTGCCCGTGTTCTGCGGGGCCAGTAAGGAAGGGAAACACCAGACTCTGAAAGACATAAAAGGAGCAAGAAACAGGTCAGGCACACAAAGCTACTGACTGAGCATCCTCACTGTTTACAAGGCTTACGTGTCGAGAGCTCTGCTAGTGACAGAGGGCTGGCCAGAGGTGTTTGTGCCGTGTTGCTCAGCACACAGCATTCCTGCTGAATGCCAGTGGGGAGAGGTTCCAAGCAGCAGTCACCGAGGAGGGCCCAGCAGGTGGTAGCCTCTGCCCGGCTCTGCTGCCAGCTCTGGCAGGGACCTGGGGCTGCTCGGCAGGACTCGGGGCTGGTGCTGTGTCCTCCACCACCGGCCCTGCTGAGGACACTGCACGGGGTTTGGAAATTAAGGGAAGTATTTTGTGTTTATGAAACAGCTCCTAAGAGTTTGAAAAAGGGACTAGTGGTGTTTACACACAAGCTGGACAGACTCTAACACGATGCATGCTCTGTTGTGTCAACTCCTGCACCTGCATAAGATATTTGTAAAAATCCCCATGAAATGAGGGAGCCAAACAACTGCGTCTAATCAGCCCTGCCTGTGCTCTCACTAGAGCCACACTGATCATTTTTGTTATTGGAGCTGCCAGATGCTGTGGAAAATCTGCTCTCCAAAGAGCCTTTGTTCATGTCAGAAGTTAAGGCTGGTCAAAAGTGGGGCTAGGATCTGCAGGGGAGCTGGTGCTGGAGCAGCTGGGTGCAGAGCTGATGGGGTGCTCCCCGGGAAGAGGGAAGACCTTGGAGCACTGCAGCCCACTGCTGGCACAGTGTGGGACAGGGAGAGCAGCAGCTCAGCCTACACCACCTTGATCCCCTCAGGCAAGGAGGAGACTTGGCCAAAGCAGAATGAAGTTGAAGCACATTTTCATGTGCTTTCCCAAACTACCAAGTTACCAATGTGCTTCTCATTGTGTGTTTTGGTTTCCTAAGCCAGAGAGTGCCTGGACCCTTACTTAGCAACACAGGTTCTGTTTTTTGTACCATTTGCTGAAGGTCCTGCCTGGCTCGTGTTTGCCTGTATACCGACACCAGGATTCAATCCTAAAAGGTTGTTGACCTGGGAAGAGAGAGCTTCTAGAATTTAAGGGCTGGGCAATTTCTTGGAAACTGGCTTATCAGCACAACAAGCTGGAGCTTTAACAACCGTTCCTGAGCTGCACGTCCCCAGTTCCTATTCCTGCCGTTTGGTAGAAACACTGTACACATATGTTTATTTTGTAATTTGCTATTTAAAACAGCTTTGGGCCCAGATCGACACAAAACCATGAAGCCAAGATCAATTGCTTTGCTGTTACTGAAATTAGGTGTTAGGGAAGTCCCGACGTGAACCAGTAATGGGGAGCAGGTGTCTGTGCACAGAAGCTGTGTAAAGGCTGACCCCAAGAACCTCACATGCTCTCCTTCGCTGGTGGAGAAGGGAATGGCACGGGAGGGGGTCAGGGATTGTTCTCAGCAAAGCAAAGGGTGGTGAAACAGGAACACAGGGGCACTGGCTTTCCATAGCAAGGGGAGTGAGCAGGGTGCAGGCTGGTCTCTAAGAGCAGTGGAGGCGACCTGAGAGGGAATGGAGGCCAGACCTGCTCTGAAGTGTCACAGAGTCAGCACAGGCTGGTTCACTGTGATCCCCCAGGGTGTCTGTAGTGGTTCACACCTTACTGTCCAGAGAAAATCTGGCAGCCCAGCCAGAGCTGCCACTCCTTGTCCTCCCCCAGCTCCTCTGGCAGTGCCTTGGCCCAGTGCCTCGGCCCAGGTTTTGGGACAATGCACAGCTGGTCAGTCTCCATCCCACCCATACCTGGGATGCTGAGGAAGGCACCTCCCCAGGAGAGCTGTGGAGAGCATGAGCTTTGCATCTGGGATTCAGCCCTCATCCCTGAGGGGCAGGTCTGAGCCAGCACCACGGGACCTGCCAGCCCAGCCCAGCTGCCCTCCCCAGGGCAGGCTACTCTGCAAAGCCAGAGCCTCCCCTGGGAACAAAGATCCACAGAGCCAGGGGCACACGGCACCCAAAACTTCACGTCCTGAATTGCTGCTGTGATAATCCTGTTTGCTCAGTCTTAGTGACTGGAGAACCATAACCAAGGAAAACAGCAGGATTATCCTCCAGCACCTGTTCCCACTGAAAGGATTATCATAGCTGGCTGCATCAATGATGTCCTCTAGGTATCACGGGGAAAGCAGCCTGGGTGACATGGCAGCCCACCAGAAGATGACCTCTCTCCCCTTCTGCAGGCCCCTTTCCTGGGTATTTTCAGCTTCTGGAAGCTCCTGGCAAACAAAGACCAGTCCATGAGGATATGAGTGTCAGTGTTTGCATGTCTGCAGCACACAGTGTTGTTCTCCGAACAGCATCATCTCTGTCTAACGGGGAGCTGGCGTGAGAAGTATGGGCTGTAAACTGCAGGGCTCAGAAGACAGACAGCAGCTTTAAAACACTTTAAAAACAAGCTGTTTATCCTGCTCAACATTTCTTGTGTTTTTGTTATTCCAGCACAGTATCTGACCCACTCACCTCACAACATGGTAGGGCTCTTACATTTACGTTTACAACACAATGGTAGCTGATGTAAGAACTATTTACTGCAGAATGAAAATGATTGACTGCAGAAAAAGAGATCTTCCTCAAAGCTGTTTACATGGGAAAACAGGAAATCTGGAGAGGATCCAGGAAAATTTTGGAGGGACTCAGCTCATCAATGGATGGTTAGCTCAAGCAACAGGAATGCAGCCCTCTTGTAGATGGAGGACTTGTGTTTAAATTCACCTTCCAGCCATGAAACCTGCCCCACTGTGCCCTCTTGGCTCTCTTGTGGGGTCACCTTAAATGCCAAAGTTTGCTCACCGTGAAATTGCCAGTGGGCTTTGCAGCAGTGCCCTGAGGGCTGGTTCTACCTCAGAGAGGGGACAAAACTGCCCCAAGGCCTTTGTGACATGAGCTGACACCTCTCTCCATCTGTCTTCTCCAGAAGATTCTTCCATCCCTTCAGCAGAGGCCTGGGAGAACAAATTACCACAGACAAAATTTTTTTTCTATTATGGAATGTAACATTAAACTAAACACTGAAACATGGAGACAAACGAAGCAAGAAAATCAGGGAAATAATCCTTAGCTTCTAATGATTTTTGCAAAACATTGCTGAAATTAGGTTTTATTGAAACAAAAATATATTTATCATATCTGTCAACACTGGAAAATTATGGTTAAATTAAAACTTTATTTTAAACTCTGACTATGATCCAGAAGTGATATGATATCTATAAATAGCTTATCATACACCACAGTATAAAAATTACATTTATTCTCTTGTTATTGAGACAAATTCATTGTTATATATGAGATGGGAATTAGCTTTACCCCTCTGACTATCAAAACAGAGAAAAAAAAATTAAAACCACAGGGAGGAGAGCAATAACATCATCGTCTCCTGTGAAAAGGACTATAGGAAAATGGTCCCCATTGGAAAAGGCCACCCTGATACTGAAGCTTGTCTAGATCTGGGCTGAGACCAGGCAGCACCAGGCAGCACCGAGCAGCAGAGATCTCTGATCCCCACCATGGTGCACAGGATTTCAGCCTCTGACCTGCATTAAAACTGTTCTCAAGCCCTGAGCCAGCCAGGCCCCCACTTTAAAGCAGTTACACTGTGGATGGGTGGCTTTCTCCAAAGTCTTCACCCTGTTGTTTTTGGCCACGGCTTTGACAGGACAGCAGGACTGCAGACAACATCTTGTGCCAGCTCAGCTTCAAAGTAAGAAAGGTGCTGTGGCCCTGATACCGAGTACAACGCACTGCAGAGACTCTTCTGACACGGCCGAGTAATACACGGCATTAACTGGGCATTAAGTCTGACTATGCAGCTGTTTTACCTGGCCAGGAATCTCTGCATCCGGTGCTGCTGCTGCCCCTCCTGTGTTCTTGCCACGCTCCTGGTTCTTCCCGGTGGCTCAGGTACCATGCTCAGCTGCCAAGGGGTAGAGCCTGCCTGGGTTTTTAGGGGTGCTACCTCAGATCTGTAAGCAGCCCCACAGCAGCAGTGCCTCTGCCAGAAGGAGCCAGCAGCTTCCAACTGGGAGAGGACCAGAAACATTCTCCTTGCATATTTCAGTCTTGGAACCTCAGATAGAGGCGATGGCATTCCTTTATCCAAGCTTCATTAATATCCCATAAAAAAAGACAGAAGTTCTCCATTCTCGTGGCCAGGGCAGAGTCAGTGTGCTCTGCTCTGGTCGTGGCTCTGGCCATATCCCAGACCCTGCATGTGTGTGTGGGATGGAGATGATGGGCTGGGAAACAGCAGGGTCTCGGCTGGCTGCAGGGTGTGCAGCAGCCCTGGCCTGCTGCTCCTACACACAATGCAGGGGCCATCACTGAGGTGGCAGGGAGGCAAGGAGGGGACTGTGGAAAATGCTGTGGAGCAGCACAGAAAGGGGAGATGGGAAGCTGGTGGTGGGAGGCTCCAAGCAGCAGCAGCCAGGAGCCAAATGGTGACATGGGGAGATAAGGCTCTTGACGGATAGATCTCAGAAGGTTTGAAGGTTTTTGTTCTGCTTGGATAAGCAGTGAAATATCCACACAGATAAGATTCAGAAATGCATCTGATCTGAAGCCCTTTGTGTCTTAAAAAGCAGGGCTGGAAATAGAACAAGAGAATTCCTGCGTGGCTTTTGTGGCTCCTGGGCTTTCCTTCCCCAGCACCAGGATGGCCAGAATTACCCACACAAGCAAACCACGAGTCAGGACAGCTCTAACAGCCAGACCTTCCCTGAACCTCAGGCATTCCACATGCCTGGGTACCAACCTAGATGAGGGCTGCAGGCAACAGCGAGGATGGCCAGCAATTATCCTGCAACTTTGAATTGCAGTGCTTGAGTGGAGTGCTTTCGGAGGGTGCATCATTTCCTTGGAAATAAATTAGAGCGTTGTACTTTACTCCAGCAAGTTTCCTTGTACCATAAGTTGTTTAAACAGTTTCTCATTATGCATTTCCCATCCAGACAAAAAACAGACCAGAAAGCCTGAGGCACCAAGGCTGGTAGGAAAACGGAAATCCTGCTCCAAGAGGGCAGAGAGCAGCTCCCCAGCTCTGGGCAGCGCTGGCAGACCCAGTGAAGGTTTGGGGCAGGAAGGAGCAGTAGCAATTTATGGCTCTGTAGAAACCTTCCAGGTTCACCTTTGAAATATGACTCCCAATCTCTTCTGCAGAATTTCTGCCTGAGCATTCCCCAGCTTTGGCATGCCTTAGGGAGGAACCAGGTCCAAACCCCGAGGGCAGAGTAGCAGAGGCCTTTGAGCAAGCCAGGGTGTCCACCCCATTTAGGGTCAGCTCATCTCTTCCCCCATGTCTCTCCCTGAGTTTTCCAATTTGCCATTTTTAGCTTTGCCCTAAAGATTCCCCCCATCCACCCACTAGCTTTAACCTCTTCCCTGCCAAGCCTAGAGTTTACAGGAGAAAGTTGTTTATGTTAAATAGTTTTGTAATAGTTTCCTCCTCCACCACCTCCCTTCCTTCCCCAATAAAAGCCCCACGGCATGTTTGGCAAAGCCTATAAACAAAGAGGGGGGTTTGGAGACCCAATAAGTTTTTGGTGAACGCAGTGGGAAAATAATGTCTTTTTTGAAGGATGTTAAAACCTGAACTCATAATAGTAGGAAACGAGTGTCCACCCTAGGTAAGGAATTGCCTACTTGAAGTTACTGGGCATAAAATACAGATGTCCAGGCAGCCAAAAGTCATTGCTGGGTGCAGGAGGTTAACCCTGTGTTCTGCTCACCAGTCAAGATGGTGTTGATGGCAGCAAACCTGTGTGTTTGCTAATCTCCAAATGCTTGGAGTTGTGATAAGTGGGCAGGGAAAGGAGAACACAAAATGGCAAAGGTGTTTTGAACTCACCTAGACTGATGAACAGAAGCACAAGGCAATGAAAATCCATTAGCCTGACTGTTCCCTGCAGAAGAAAGCCATGCACACAAAATCCAATTCATTATTCTCTTTCTTATTTAATGCTAAGTAAGTCATTGAACTTTACTACTTGATCTATCCATTTTCTTTAGTAGTAGGGCAGCAGGAAATCTTTCCCTTCTCAAAGAGGGTTTTGAGTTTCTCACTGCTATCATGTAAAAAATACTTGGGAGTGTATGAGTAAAAAATAACTGCATTTCAAAGGGAGCTTGAGCCATGCAGATAACGATAATTTTTCTTCTCTGAAGAACAGAACCGAAGAATGGAGGCCCCTGGGAGCTGGGAGCACCATTGTTCTTCTTCCAGGCCATTATCTGGAGACAGGCCCTGAGATAGAGTCCGATGAGGCCACGGGAAGGATTATCTGCTTGGAGTGCTAATGGCATGCATTTGACAACACCAACCATTTAATTTATGAGGTGCCTTGTAACATAGAGGCAAAGAAATTCATACCATGCAACAGCCCATACACATCCGGTGCAATTAAAAATTGTCTCATCAAAGCCCACCCCGCTCTGTAACCCCACTTACTTAATTATGGCTACGTAGAAATGTTCCACCTTCCCAAAAGGAACCTTACTGGATTTTGTACTGTGATGGCAGCGTTATATAATGAGGAAATGTATTAATGGAAGCTATCCAGCACTGAAATCATTCCAGCCTTTTTATCACCACATTCCTTGCTCCCACATAAGTGAAGTGTGCAAGAATAAAAGCAGCTAAACAGCATCCACCAGAAGACACAGATGATGGGGGTTGCTCACAAGCCCCTTCCAGCTCAGGGGTGCCCATCAGTGTTGGGATCCATACGTACACGCTGGGCAAACAGAATTACTTTTCCACTGCCCCTGGCTTGTGGCCATGTCACCCTCTTGCAGCTGGGGACAGTTTAGTGCTGTCACCCACCTGACTTGCTTTTTCAGCTGCCCTGGTCCTGATCTCTGTCAAAAGTTGAGGAGTTTGTCCCATGCCCCATGCTGTGGTCTTGCAGATAATCAGACTTAAGTCATGGGTTTTTTTTCTATTGTGCCAGTATTTGTACAAAACGAAATTTATTTTGACTTTTCACAGGCAATGAGAAGCTTAATGGCTTAGTCACTAAGGTTCTGAATAGAATATTCAGAGCAGCCTCTGAAAGGGAGGGGAGGCTTCGGTGGTGAGTCTTCCCTTTCCAACACAGGTCAAGAAAAACCATGGGCCAAGAGGGCTGCTCTGGGTCTCAGCTTCTGCAGCATCACCACCAGACATGAGCTTTGTGGTCACAGTGATGGATCCAAATCAAGGCTGCCACCAAAACTTGATCCCTAACCCATCACTCTGCATATTCCCATGCCCCTCATGCCAGTTGTTACTCCAGTTAGTGCAACCTGCTGGATCAGCTGAAACAAACCTTGTCTGAAAGGTTCCCAGCCAGAGGAGCCCATTGCCCAAGCAGTGGCACAGGCAGCAGAGCCAGGCTGGGAAGCAGGACATGAAATGGGAATTGAGGGCTGGTGAGGAGAGGGTGAAAGCACCTGCCTTGGCTTGGATGCTGAAAACCACAGACAGCATCTACCCTGTTGCCAGATAGCTGGTAACTACCTGGCAGTGAAACCGGAAAAAAACCTCTCCGATGGATGTTCCCAAGGTGGTTTAGAGCACAGCTACAACACCTGTTGTTACTGGCAATTACTGCAGCAGCAGCTGCCTTGGGCTGCATGTTAGATAAGAGCTCCAAAAAGCCCAAGTATTCGACACAAGCTGTTTTCTGAGCAGATCAGATGTTCCTGTGTCAGATCCAGCCTGGATGCACTGGTGGTGTGGCAGTCCTCGTCTGGCGATGGGAACCTGCCAGGGCACCAGCGATGCTTCAGTCGGGGGTGTGTGTGAGCAACAGGTCCCGCACCGCCCCTCCTGCTCCCGCCGCCCTTCGCTGCCGGAGCACAGCCAGGAGAGCTGCCTGCCAGGGAAAGCTGCCTGCCAGGGAGCGCTGCCTGCCAGGGAACGCATCCCACACTGCCCTTCGTGTCCTAAGTGAGCTAATTGAGATTTTATTTGACGGCTCCCAAGTGAGTATTTAGGGGAAGAACAGACACTCAAAACACCCCTCGCTGAAGGTGGGCTCTGCGAGCGGGAGAGCTGTGAAACAATGGGAGCTTTGTAGGACATCTCCCAGTTTACCTGCTCCGGTCCAAGAGGAAGCGCTCCTCCCTCCACAGCACAATGGTGGGGCAGCAAGCTGCAGAGGGGACTCGGGCTGGCACTCACCTTTGTGTCTCTGGACACCTCTGGGGTCTCCTCTGATGCCTGGGCAGGTGAGAGGAGCACACGTTATACACCTGAAGGGGAGCAAAGGGAAGTGAGCGGGGGCACCGTGAGCTGTCCCCGGGGTGGCTGGGGTGGCTGGCACTTGCCCATCACACGTGATGCAGAGTGTGCAGTGGCACCTGTAACCCTCACTGGACCAGTGAACACCGGGCTCTTCATCTGCACATGGAAACTTTAACCCTAAAAGCCGTTCTCTCTTCCCCACTAGGACATCCTGCCAGGGGCTGGTCTCAATTCCTTCTTCTTAACAAGAGGTCTCTAAATTCTGGCCACAAACCACTGTTCAGATTTTACCACCTGGAAAAATCTTTTGTCATGGGCATTTGTGCTGTCCCTGTAATTGTTCCTTACAGTGGCAGGGAACTCTGCAGCCCCCCTCTGATGGAGGGCAGCTCACAGCCTTTGAGGGGGCTGCAGCACACACCTGGCCCTGCAAAATGACTTGTTGGTAGCTGAAATATTTATACACCCAGCAGCTGCTGAGATTTTGAGCTCTTTAGTATCTCTGTTTGCCTCTTTGGTGTATACACTTAGCTCTGCCTTCGCATTGTGCCAGTGAACTTAAGACCAATTATCAAAATAATTTTGGTAGGAAGAAGCCAAATATTGAGAGAGACACTGGGTCAGGCTTGCAAAGGTACACCACTGCCTAGAGACACACAACAGTGGCTAATGGCTACAGCACCGAACTCATAGAAAATCCTCATTTAATCTGATTAAGGACAACAGGATTCGGTGCATTACACAGGATCAGAAGGGAAAGGTACACCATTACATCTGAGATGCTCTGCTAATCATGGCAGTGGCAAAAGTCTGGGTAAGCTTCTGTTTTCTCCTTTAGGTTGTAAACCTGGAGGTCAGGACTCATTTCCTATTTGTCTGGGAATTTTGCACTCTGGTGCAGTCAGTATTAATAACTCTGAGCACCAAGCCTGAAAGGAATGGGTACCACCAAGCCCAAACTCTATCCAGCACCTGGTACTGTTCATGTCTGGATGCAGACTGCTGCCAGGGCACAGAATAAATCTTGTGCTGCTGGGTGCTAAGGCCAAGCAGGCAAACATTGCCGTGAAAAACCTGGAAGCTGAGAGGGGCAGGGAAGAAAAAAGTTACCTTGTGAAGCAAACCTTCCTACTAAGATGCCTGTTTTGACGAACCAGGAAGCTGACCGCTAGTTTACATCACAAACCCAAACTCTCTTCCATTTCCAGCACGGGCCCGGTTCTGTGGCTGGTTTGCAGGACGGAGGATGAGTCAGGGCAGGGGCACGGCGGGCAGCCTGCAGCAGCACGCCCGGCACAGCCGGGGCAGCGGGCACACCCCGCACCCGCACCACCCGCGCGTCCGCCCCGCAGCGCTGCCACCCCCGAGGGCCACGGGGTACCTCCCGTTGGGAACCACGCAAGAGGAGGATGGCTCCAGGGCCGACGAAACTCAGCTGGAGCCACTTGGAGAGGAGGGGGAGATGCTGAGGGGGTCGCGTATGTCCTGGGAGCCGTGGCTGGCCAGGGAGCTGTGCGGCTTTACATCAGCTGAGAAGCTGCTCGGGTGTGCTTTAGTCTGCTGCTGTTATCCAGAAAGAATAAGAAAAACTCCTAGGAATGTTTCGGGCATGTTTCAGGTGCCAGTCCCTTGGTGGCATGGTCCTGTATGGAGAATGTTTTACCTCTTACACTTTCTAACCTGTGTTTCCACAGTGCCTCTGCCTGGTGTATCCCTATCCAAACCAATTACAATTTACCAGTAAAAGGCAACACATACAACAAGGCCAAAGATGCCCCACTTTTCCTTTTTGCAATGACAACGCTCACCAGCATCACCTTTTTTTAAAATCTTTTTCCCATCTTGGTCACTTTTTCCAGCAGAGCTTGGCAGCCTGAAGTTACTGAACAGCAGGGATAAATCACCTGCTGTTACCATGGACGGCTGCTCCTCGCGGATGGGCAGGCACACAAACATCTCAAAGAGGAAGCATATCGATTGCTTCTGCAACACAATTATCACAAATATTGTTGATCTTACATTATATGTGACTATTTATATAAAGAGAAAGAATCCTTACTTCCTCCTGGGGCGTTTGGGAATTTGGCAGGGTCTGAAAGCGAGTCAGTGGTGCATAGGGTAATGCTCCTCGGGGACAGTGTGCTCAGTGCTATTGCAGGAGATCACATTAGTGCTTTTGACACAATCAAACAGAAAGTTCCAGGTGAACAGTGAGTTTTTAGGACGAAAAGTGAAACGTTAGGAAGGTGCGTACATCGCCATGAATTTGCTTCATTTCGCTCGTTGATGTGGCAGTAACAGAACTATTTTTAGGTATAATCCTTCAAACAGAACATGACTTCTCCTTTCTGATTAGTACAAAGCTGGCTGCTAGTCAAAGGATAATTATTTCCCAACACATCACCTACCACACACCAGCAAACAAAACACTCATTATTTGAACTATCCAGCATTAACTGTTGTCTAGCAGTTAACATTTTCTTGACAGCTTTAAATAGGACTAATTGCTCCAGCTTCATTAGCAGAGGTCATTTACTGTGGGTAACAATACTTTTCTGGAGATAGTCTCTCGTATGAGATTAGATTATCAGGTCAAATTCTGCTCCCGGTGGCAATGATGCCTGACCGCATTTGGCCTCAAGAAAGTCTGCTCTTTTCAGTTCATAGCTGCCCAATTTCCAGCCCTGCAGCTGATATATTACATAAAGGAAGTAAGTGCACTCCACCAGACGGGAAATTACAATAAATTAGGAAAGTGTGCAGCACAAGGAAGGTTTGCAAAATAGCCACTTAAAAGTTATTAATAAAACCTCAACCTCAGATAGAGTTTAGGGAAAAAAAAAAAAGCTGATAAAGACATTGTCCTTATAGTTGAGGACACGTGGATACCCAAGCGGGAAAGCAGTGTTTGCAGAAGAGCCAGTGCGTGCTGCAACACAAACACCCAGCTGATCCTGTCAAATATTGTGTCTGCTATGGGCACAGTTCAGATCATAAGCCACCTTTTTTGCACAGTTTCATGCTGATCGGAGCTACAGCCAGTGGATGCTGAGGGTTGCAGTCTGAAAGCACAGTGGATTTACAAGAAGGCTTCTGTGCAGCTCTCAGGGAGTCCTTCTGCAGCGCCTGCTGCATGTCTGAAACAGCCTCAACTTCCCTGAGCACATGGAAGGCTGAATCCAGTACTTCAACCTGATACATCCCCATCTAAACACGTGGAGAGAAGCAGCCTTCTTTTCAGAAGTGCTGAGCAAACACTGCTTAGAGTGTGGCCGGCGCCTTTGAGAATCAGGCATCTTCCATGTGGAAGTCTCAGGCATCCTTGCCAAGTAATTTTGGTCCTGGCAGCTGCAGGACATTTTCTCTGAGCGGATTTCTGGTTTACCTGCGTCTCCCTCCCCTGCAGGCCCTCGGCCCTTTGCTGTTACTTTCCTGCCCACGTACGTGTGCAGCCGCATGCCTACCACCTATACTTTCTGACTTGCAGCTCCAATTGCTAATCCATGTCTGGCTTTCGTCAGAAAAAAATATTCATCGTGAGTGTTTGACTCATTGCCTCCGGAGCATTTCAGCTGCCCCACAACACTTTTCAGAGTATCCTTCTTCTCTGCAGAGAACAGCCTGTTCCGAGTGTGATCCACAGCAGACTGCTCGCCAGCAGCCTCCCCTTCCTCGCACACGTGTGTGCCATATGTCCTGCTCTGTCCCACCGCCTTTTCCACGCCGTGCAGGACGGACTGGCACCCACCGTGCAGGCTGCCAGGGGGGCTACTTCAGCTGTCAACGAAGGGACTCAACGTGTCAGCCTCCAGACTCTTCCAGCAGGACCTCAGCTGGCAAAAACTCAACAGCAGACAACAAATCCTGATTGCTTTGCTGACACAGCTGGCCCTTGAGAGGCCAAAGGGCTAAACTCACCCCACCTCACTGCCATTACACTTGTCCAGGGGATGCATCACCCAGCACAGAGAATCCGCAGGCCAAGCAGAGCAAGTTCTGCCCATAAATTTCCCGGCTAAGTCAGGCCCTGTTGAGGCAAAATTGTCACCACTTTTTAAGTCTAAGGACAGGAGCATTTGGATGGTTAAAATTGAGTATGTGAACCAATATATGAGATAAAGAGCCAAGTCCATTAGGTTGTTCTGCTCCGTGCAGAAGCAACTGTGCTTCCCCAGGATCCGGCACTGTGCTGAGGATGAGGGCTTGACAGCCACTTCAGATCCTGTCCTGCTCTACCCAGCAGGCAGGGACCTGGCCCTGCCCTGGCTCACTGTGGTCGCCGACGTGCAAGGGGAGGGCAGTGCTGCCTCCCCATCCCATCCCATCCCATCCCATCCCATCCCATCCCATCCCATCCCATCCCATCCCATCCCATCCCATCCCATCCCCGACATGCACAGCTAACATCTCTCTGCAGTGGCCAGCATCAGACGTCGCCATCCAACCCTTTGGTCCTGTTGTGCTTGCTGTAATCACAGGTAAACCCAGATTCTTTAAAAAAAAAATCATCTGGTGGCAGAGCCCACTTCACTTAGCTCCTGATCTGATGTCACCTCAGCATTTTAAGGAGCCCATTTCACTGTTCTCAAGAGAGACACCGTGAACTGCAGCTCACATCAAACTCCAGTAATGTCAATGGAAAAGTATTATTTACTTCCCTGGTCCCTTATTTAGTCTTTGCTTAAAAAGAGTAATTTCCCCCCCCCCCCCCCCGAAAATACAGCGTTAGAAATTGTGAAGGACAAATTCCTTAACTTTGAAAACAAAGAAAAATGAATAAATGGTTTCCAAAACAAACCATGAGCCGCCACCCTGAAGAACTTGCTTTGGGAAGTGCTCTTCTTGGGAGCTGATTTTTAATTAAACTATACTTCTGAGTTTCATAAAGCTAAAAATTACTTCAGTGTTATTCTGCACTGTCTTTTTGTTGTTCTGTCTGCCATGTATTCACTTCAGCAATGAAAATCTTTATGAAACCACAAGGATAGAGTATATCTTCAAAAAGCAATAAAGGAAGACCATCCTTCAGACCAGGAACACAAAGCTGCAACACTTCTGTTCACTGTAACTCCTTGCTTGGATCAACCAAAAATGTAACATTCAGCTATCAAGACCTGCTTGGCAGGATCAGGCCTGCTGTCAGCATGAGGTGGACTTACTTGTGGGGTCGCAGGTAATGCATACAGAGATTCCTTTCTACTCAAAACCATTTAAAGCCTTCAAATTAAACATCCTTTATAATCTTAAATATTCTGGTCTCCTGACTCCCAGCCATGTACTCCTAACAACAACAACAAAAAACCAAAAAGAAAAAAGAGAAGAATATATTCCAGAAAGGAATAGTTCAAGAAAATGAGTATTCATTATCAGAGTGGAAACACCTTGTCTTTAGCCATTAATTTAGCCATTAATTTTTTCCCATTAATAAGGGAAGTCAGTGGACCTTGGTGCAACAGGAACACAACCATGCTGGGTTTCAAACAGGTTTTTTACAACACTGTGTCAGGAAAAGCCATTAGATCAAGTTGTATTGGTAATCTGAGCCATTTTTGGAGAAAAACAAATGCTGTTCTTCCCATTATAGGTAGGTATTGTTTCAAAACCTATGGAGACACACTTGCTTGTGCTGCAATGGTATTTATTGCACATAGACCAATTACTTACACAGTAGTAAATTGCACCAAAGTATAAATATGTTATAAAACACACACACAGAGGAAAATGGAAATGACACACAAGTGCTAAAATAACAGCAGATTCACGTGGGCATTTGGAAATAAAAATAAAAATAATAAAGTCTCTTAAGATATTTTAATTTATAATATGGATATATTTACAGTACCTTCAAAAAATAATATTTAAAAAGTCACTCTCTCAATAGAACTATAACAGATCAGACAAAACCAGAAATCAGGTTCAGGGTCGGTGTTACTCAAACCTCTGTTTCCTTTTCAATTTGTATGTGTGTATGTGTGTGCAAGTAATTTCTTCAAATAACTTTACAACTCTTAACACTGTGCAAAAAACGGCTTTGTCGCCATTTTTTAAAAAAATGTGCAGTAAATTTCTGTTGCCAGGATTTCCCCCCCTCCCCCCGTTCATCTGTCATTACAATGAACAAGCTGCAGAAGGTTCCTCGCTCCCCCTCCCCGGCCCTTTTCATAAAATCCTATTAGTGGTATGTAAATATGCTGTTTAATATAAACATGGTCCGTTCATTCCCCTGTACAATATGCACAGTTTGAGGTAGAAGTTTCTCAGCCCGACTGCTATTGTCTGGCCGAACGAGATAAGCACAGTAACCCACTGCTTGCTGATGCAGAGGGAATAAGCACAAGAGTGTGGGTTGGGTTGTTTTACCCCTTTTCAAAATACACCAGTGCTCCTCATACTCATTTTTTTTCCTCTCTCGCTACTCTGCAGACGAGCAGAGCACGGCTACTCCGAGCTTAAAACTCATCTTGCCAGCAGGTCTTCGTCTTGCCAGCCACGCTCTCTGCCCGGCGCACCTGCAGCACCGACCCCGCGCCTCCCAAAATCCCGATGCTCTGGGTCAGGGGATGAGCCCCGGGGCGAGGCGGGGGTGGCCGGACCCCAGCTGCGGCCGAACTCGGCCGCCAAAGGCCAGCACCCCCACGCTCGGCTTCAGCCAGCAGCACGGTCCTGGGACAGTCACCCGAGCGCAGGCGCTGCCGCCACAGTCCCCGCCGACAGCGCGTCTCCTAAAGACAAGGTGGCTGTCTCTGGGATGGGCTGTTTATTTCCTTTGTTCTCCGATCAGTGGGTTTCCTGTTTTCTGTAGTTTCGGATGAGGTATGTGGTACACCAGTTCACCTGCTTTTATTCCTAAGTAAATACCCGCACTCCCCCTGCGCAGGCAGGGATCGTTTTGCTTGGCAATAGCATTACCATCAGGCAGCTGCCGGGGATTTCTCTGCTCCTGCGTGTCTCTCTGCCTGCCTTTCCCCCCTGTCCCGAGTCCGACGCGGCCCCCACGCTCCCCTATACCTTGGACTCCGAATCGGAGGTTTTGCTATGTCTCTCCTCCAGGCTGGACTCGCTGCCGCCCCGTGTGCCCCCGTTGCAGTCGGACCAGGTCCCTGCCAGGCTGCGCTCGGGGGAGCCCACGGTGCTGATGAAGTCCCCGGGCAGCCGGGCCAGCTCCCCGCCGCCGGCGTGCAGCCACCGGTCGGCTTTCCGGCGGCAGCACAGCAGCCTCTTGAAGGCCTTACGAAAGTCGGGGCTGCGGCAGTAGATGATGGGGTTGAACGCGGAGTTGGCGTAGCCCAGCCAGTTGAAGAAAACGAAGAGCCAGTCCGGCACCAGGTCCCTGTTGAAGACGTTGACGATGTTCACCAGGAAAAAGGGGAGCCAGCAGAGGGTGAACACCCCCATGATGATGCCCAAAGTCTTGAGGGCTTTCTGCTCCTTCATGGCCATGATGCGGGAGGTCTTTCGCTTGCTGGCTCGGCCGTTGCCGAGGATGGGCTGGTGGTGAGGGTGAGCGGGCAGGGGCGTCTGCGGCTGCTCCTGGCTGCCGTAGAACCGGCCCTCGCACCTATCGATCTTCCTCATCTGCTCCTTGGCCTCTCTGTACACCCGGAGGTACACAAAGATCATGATGAGAAGGGGGACGTAGAAAGAAATGATGGACGAGGCGATGGCATAAGCCCTGTTGGTGACGAAGTCGCAGCAGCCGGGATCCTGGTAGCATTCCAGTGCCTGGGGATCGTCATCCCGCCACCAATGCATCATGATGGGCAAGAAGGAGACCAGGGCAGAGATGGCCCAGACGGTGCAGATGATGCCCTTGGCCCGACCCTTGGTCATGAGGCTCTGGTAGCGGAAAGGCGAGGTGATGGCCAGGTAGCGGTCGATGGCAATGACGCACAAGGTCTCGATGCTGGCCGTCACGCAGAGCACGTCCAGGGAGGTCCAGCACTCACACAGGAAAGATCCCCAGAGCCAGGTGCCCCGCACTACCAGCGTGGCCCCAAAGGGAACCACAAGCAGCCCCATCACCAGATCGGCGCAGGCCAGCGAGGTGATGAACAGATTGGTGAGGGTCTGCAGCCGCTGCGTCCTCCCGATGGCCGCGATCACCAGCACGTTCCCGGCCACGATGAGCAGCACCACCAGGGCCATCAGCAGGCTCATACCCACAGCCCACTGCTGCGACAGCAGCTCGGCGGCGGGCAGCTGCCTGCTCCCGGGCGGCACGGCCGTCACCCCGGCCACGGAGCGGTTCTGGGGGCCGCAGTCTGGCGGCAGCCACCCATCGCCCATGGCTGTGCGGGGCGCTCCGGCCGCCGCTCCGCACCGCGCCGCGGGCAGGAAGGCGGCGCCGCCGCCGCTGCCGCCGCC
>WBMZ01006892.1:0-21064 GCA_013400975.1 Atrichornis clamosus | reverse complement strand
CCGGGCCCTGCTGTGACGCCACCGGCCGCCGCCCGGACCGGCCCCGCTGTGCCACGGGCTGAGTGAGGCGCGGAGCGACCGCGGCGGCGGAGGGGCGGCGGCTGCCGGGGCAGGGCGGTGTTGCAGCCGGCGCGTCCCTGGTCCTGCTGGCCCGTAGCCCCGGCCCGCAGGAACCCAGGGGCTCCCGCCACCGAGAGCCTCCCTCCGCTCTCTGCAACTATGCCGAACTGGTCCAGAACACCTGCGAGCCTGAGCTGTGCCCTCATCCTGGAAAGCCTGGGGCGATGTGTTTTTGGTTTTCCATAGCCCGGTGTGGGAACGTTCTGGTAGGAATTTACTGTGAATGTGGTGAGGCACTGGAACAGGTTGCCGAGAGTTGTAGATGCTCCATCTCTGGACGTGTTCACAGCCAGGTCGGCTGGGGCTTTGAGCAATCTGGGCTAGTGGAAGCTGTCCCTGTCCATGGCAGGGGGCTTGGAACGAGGTGGTCTTCAAGGACCCTTCCAACCCAAACTGTTCTCTCTATTCGGGGTGGCTGGTAAAGGCACCGCCTTCTGCGACGTGTTTGCGGCCTAAAGAACTGCCCTGCCTTGCCCAAGCCAAGGCTGCAATCAACCAACACCCATACCCGGAAAACGGGGACGTGTTAATAACCAGCACAAATCCCGCTCTTAACGCTTCCACGCCTGACATGCCATGTAAGTCACTCGAGTCCCACGTGTTGGTGTCACTTGAATGCCACAAATCTAAACTGAGATGAGGCAGCAGGGAAGACAAATGCCCTGAATCTGCAGTGCTCAATGGTGCATCTCCCTTCTGGAAGGTCCTAAGCAATCAGGAGGCCTGAGCAGTAACTTGGGATATCTGTGCTGCTGGAAACAGTACAGCTTGCCTGCAAACTGAGCGAGTTTAGCAAGATGTGTTTTGCTGAGAAACACTAAATATTAGTAACAACAGCTGCAGAAAACAGCACATGCCAGAAATGAACGACAATACTCCAAATGTTAAAAAAAAATTATATTGTAAGTACAGTACAAAAAAGTTTCTGTGTATAATTGTAATGTAATCTGGACCAAACAGCAAAGAAATAACAAAAATATAAAAACTGCTAAGTCTTGACAAAGTTTTCCCTATAGTACCAAATACCACAAGATACAGATTATACAAAGTGTACAAATTTTAATAAAAACAATACACCAGGGTTGTGTGTGTTCTGCACTCTTCAAGAGTTTTCTGTTGTAGAGAGGATGAAGCTAAAGCTGATCCCCTTCTGTTTCTCTGAAAGCAGATCTACCCCTTCAGCACGATGCTGTCAACTGTACAGGGCTGGAAAGAGCCGGTTCTTTTGTGCTGCTCGCAACAGCAGATGCTTTAATATGGGCCAGGATCTGAAGCAGGATTGCACTGCCTCCCTCCTGGGCCTTTTGTAATTCCAAGCTCACTGGGATTTGTCATACATTGTTAAAATATGTGTTCTGGTCTGGTGGTCTGAGAACCTTCTGCGCCTCCTCTGCTGACTGAGAAAACCCCTCACTGCACTGAGAAAAGATCCATAAGAGACAGACTACCTTGTATAGGCACATCTGGGGAATACATGGTAAAGAGACATGGGGAGAAAATCCCACCTGCACACCTCAGGATTTAATTTACTTCTGATCTGGGGCTCAGTGACAATGAGGGACAGCTCACTTTCAACTGTCCTGAGAAACAGAAGCTAGACTTACTTGGAAGTAAAAAATGCCTCTTCTGTAATTTTAAAACTTTCCTGTTACATAGCTGAAAAGGCCTGAGTCAAATTATATTTCAGTTGTTCCACCTACCTCCACAAGATAGCCTGTTTCTACAAACACTTAGAATCTTCCTGGTGTTTCCTTACACAATGCCAATGCTTACTACTATACATAGAGTTGATTCCTGCAGGAAGTGAGGTGAGGCAAACTTGATTCACATTTTCCACACACTGTTGGCTGAGGGAGGAATTTTTGCCTTTAAATTATGTGTGTGTGTCTATATATATACACACACACACACACACACACAGAGAAATATACAGGATAAATTAAAATCTGTTACAGATAGCAGTAAAAGTTAAATACATGTGATATGAACACCACATACACACACATACACATAGATAAAAGCCTGAACGGGAATCAAGTGTGCTCCTGCAGCTCCTCTTCCAGAGGGGCAGAAAACCAAACTCCAAGTATGTGGCTGGAAGGAAGGGGAACCGGTCCAATCGACCCACATGTGCCTTACTTGGCTGTAACTGCTTCAGACTGGCCACTCATCACTGCCTTGCAGCAGCACCACGGCTCCTTCAACAGTGCTGGTGAAAGGGACGGGGGATGAGCAATCTCACAAAACAGCTGCAAGATGGGCAGAAGCAATCCGAGTTTTTCCCATCTGCTTCTGTACTTCTCTCCATCAAAGCAAGCTGACCATGCCCTGGAAAAATCAGCAGGAGATTCATTCTCTCAAGCCAATGGAGTGGGTTGATATATTGTGCTAATGAGGATCTAAGTATGAGTCCACAGGCAAAAGTTAAACTTGTCATCTTCTCCTTCACTTCAAACGCCAGCTATCAGACCAGCCAGCTGACACTGACAACTTTCAGTTATTCATGACTGAGGAGTGAGGGTTGGAGAAAGTGACCAGGAGGCAAAGACCTCTGTATCTTTGATCAGCTATCCAGCTTTCCCCTCAAGCAGTGGATTTTAAACTGAAAAAGAGTTACAAATAGGGCTGGTGAAGAATTCAGTTCTATTCCTTGGTCCAAAATGTATTATCGTATCTACCTGCCCATAGAATATCAGAATACTTTAGGTTGGCAGGGATATCAGGAGGTCATCTGGTCCATCTCCATCCTTAAAGTCCAACTAGAGTAGGCTGCTCATTCAGTTTTTGAATATCATCAAGGAAGGAGAGTCAAGAACCTCTCTGGGCCACATGTTTCAGTGACCCCTCTCATGGTGACAGCTTTCTTCTTTATATCGAGAAGTCCATTTTCTGCCTGCTTCCCTCACTAAAGGATCTGAATTTAAGGCGAATATTTCAAAAGCTTTCTGAATTCTTCATACAAAATACTTTCAGACTGGAGGACATTTTACCCACCAACACAAAAGGGTTTTCTCAGCTTAACTTCACAATTTTTCATAAAATAGAAGTCAAATAGTTACAATCCTATGTATATACTATACATATATAAAACTTTAAAAGTCCCCACATGGAGCCCTTCACGAGCACCAGTGTAGTGCACGTACACAAGTCAGTCACACAGGGGTTGAGTACATCCCAGGATCCTTTCCCATCAAAGTCCAGGCATGATGTAGGCAATGTTGTCTAGTGTGTTTGACTGGGAAAAGAAATTCGGAGGATTTTAGTGTCAGGTAATAACTTGAAATCCTTAAAATGATGCAGATGAGGGTATTAAGCATGTTCACTTGTGTTACAAGTTATCATATGATGAGACAACCAAATCTGCCCATTGATCACTAGACTTATTTTCACACTTTTGGAAATGTAGGCTCACTAAACATAAAGGTAGCCTCAGCATTTGTAAGCACCTGGAAACACTGAAAATGCTTGAGGCTTTCCCCAAGTGACCTCCTCCTTATAAACCCCACAGTCTATCTCTGCAAGCCACGGTGACCATATCGTGTCAACCACAGAAAAGATTAGTGATGAAGACAATCAAAGTTGTAGCATATAAAAAAAATTTACTTGACTTTACAATCACAAGTTCTTTATGAAATTCTGTAGTGTAAAAGTAAAGAGAAAAACCCTTAAATGCACCCCCTAACAGGGTGTCAGATGGGAAAATGAAGTACCCTTCAGTTTTTCAACGTAACAGAATTCTGAGAGTAAGAGTCCTTTTCATGCACATCAGAAAAAAAGACCTAGCTGTATGTTCTTCAGATGCAGTGTTTCAGCAAGCTCGAGCCTGTGGCTGGATAGTTGAAGGAGGCCTTGGGAACACCACCCTTAGTGGCAAGACGGAGGAGCTGGGTGTGCACCAGTTGTGATTCTAGCATTGAACAATGCCACCTACCGTCTCAAAGGTAAATTGCAACACAACCGCTGGGGTTGATCCGTGTCTTAAAACACCACCGTCGTCATGTGTCTGACGGTGAAAATCAGATTTATTAGCAACTCCTGGACACCAGTTTCCAGGATTGAAGGGTAGGTGCCCTAGTTCACCTAAAGCTCCATTGCTCCTTAGAACAGTTGGTCGAGTTTCCAGTAATCGCACCATTAGTCATGTGGCATCATTGCTCAGAATATACTTGGCAAGCAAGAAGGAAAAAAAGCACAGGAGTTTTTCCATGGCTTAAGATGGGAACACCCCACTGACTCAGCTTTTGTGCAGAGAGCCTGCTTGTGGGAGCTCACAGATTAAGTCGTGAACTTTGTTGCTGCTAACAGTTCATTCTCAGAGTGAATCAATGTTTGGGCTGTCCTGTTATGACATGACTGTTCATATCCCATTTTTGTTGTCCTCTCCACCATATTTGTTTTTAGTCTCCTAACTTTTGCAGACAGTATATTTTTGATTTTTGCTCCTCTTCACTATTCTATTCATGTCTCCTGTAGGAGGTATGACTCCTCATTGCTGCTGCCATCTTAATCTATGTCCATGTCAGGCTACATAGATACCACAAGCTGTTGCTAAATCAGGGCTCAATATTAAGTGTAGCTTAAAGTGGAAAAGAACTTGTAGTTAAGCAGTTCCTTAAAACAGACACTGTTTTTCTTTCCTCAGAGAAGGTTTCAGCCACGTGTAAAAGGCCACACACCATCACATTAGGAATCCTGAGAGCACAAACTGTTTTCTATGCTACCAAAGGAAAAACAGGTTGTGTGATACAGAGCAGCTGGAAGGTGGGGTTTACTTTTAAGGAAAATTAGAACTTTCAAAAATACTGGTATGTGTATAGCCACTTTTATTTGATTCAGATTGATTGAATCCATCACTAAAACAGGACCTACCCACAATGCAGTCAATGCTACAAATATTAGGTCAGTTGCCAGTGGGAAAAAAAGTTGCACAATATTGTACTAGGGTAATATCTGTAAGAATTTCAAGAAATATTACTCTATAAAAGTGCATGACCAAGACAAATTTTCTTATTGCACTGTGGAATTTTAATTACATCACACCAATTAATCAAAAAACCAATCTGGACTCTACTGAAATTAGAAGTGCTAGAAGGGAAATAACCACAAAGAACTCACCAGAACATGCTTTGGGCAACCATTCAACTCAGGTAGTTGTGTGGTCAGACATGCCAGTGGGCCCAAAGCACAGATGATTGAATCTAGAAGTACTGACAAACTTCCTGAAACAGCCACCATTCCCTGGTGGTAAGGAAACAAAAAACATGGATAGGGATGAGTAGTGGAAATCGTGGTTCTTTCTCAACTGTATCCATCCTCATGCAGATAACAGTATCATCAGCTCCTCCAGTTCACTTTCATTGTTTACACAGTAACAAAACTGCGCCTTGTACTTCCCAGAGAGACTGCTGGGTCAAAAAACTTACCAGTTCAGTAGAAAACAAACTGGTGCAAGATCAAGGCAGGGATCAACAGAAGAGGTCAGAAAGCTGTCAGCTGCATAAAACACTGAATTCTACAAATTTTTATAATATCTTGCCTGTGCCATTTCATACCATCTATTTTGTCAATGACATGAGTCCTAATGACAGTAGTTGTTTTATTTTTGAAGTTGAAGAAATACTAAGTCTGTAACAAATGCTTTAGTCATTGACATACTTTCAGGAAAGGGAATTTGTGTGCTATTCTGTACTCTGGTTGTTCCTCTGAAAATGACCTCAACCAGTCATACCGAAAACAAAATGCAAGAACCTTTATTTCACTGCTGATAAAAAAAGCAAGCATAGTGGAGTGAGATGATCACAAAACTCATAAAATTCAGTGATATTATTTGAGACCAATATGTGTTAGAGGCTGGGCTAAGTTCTGAAAGTGTGCACGTGTGTATGTGAATTCACAGAATCATTATCGTTTAACAGTAGGAAACTACTGAAAGATGACATTATGTTACCAGGTAAGCTGAAACAAAATAGCCCCCATCCAAAGCACTGGCAATATGACACTGCAAGAAAACTACAGGACATGCCAAAGACTTCTTGGTAAAGGCTGATAGTTTTCTAAGTACAACAGCAACAGAAACTGACCAGAGACTGGCAAAATAGCAAAGAAATACCAGATCCAAGGTGAACAGATAGAAAGACTGAAGATTTTGCTGAACTAAGAATTGCCTTCACAGACCTAGAGCTGCAAAGCACCTGTCTTTCCTTGATGCCTACTATTTACTGAGGCTTTGTATTTCACTGAAAATAAGCAGCAATGCATCAAAGAAACAGGGCACACCACCTCTAGTTTCTCTTCCTGACAGAAAACCATTGGTTAAACTTTTAAGAAAATAAAATAATCATCCCCCTCAATCCACTTGTAGATTACATGACATCACTGTGACATTGCTGGTTAGACTCACCTCTGTTTCCTGCAGTCTGTGTCCAATGAGGCTCAGAGATTCACCCAGCAACTGCAAGTGTGCAGCTACATCAATAGGATCTGTCTCAGGGACTTTGGCTGGTGAGGAAGGCACCACCACCGTGCTGGTGGGGGATTTCTTCTGAGGAGAAATCACTCCTGTTGGAGAAGCTGGAAACACACAAATTAAAATTTCATATTCCTTTCCTTTACTCTTTAACTTACAAGCCTATTTACTTAGTAAAGTTCAAATCTCATAAGCATGACATGCTTAAACTGTTCTGAGGACCTAGTCTGGGAATCTTTGGAGTCAAAACTTTTTTTTTACATGTACAAAGCATCTACCTCAGCTGAATGCAATTGGGAAGATTTGGTATCAGAGATGCCACACCAAGAATAACCCATTTTCCTCTAGCAGCAAACAAATCCCACCAGAATTTCCTTTCTGTCTCTACCTATTTTACATTTCAATCCCTAAACTGCTAAAAAAAATACCCTTCTGTGAACTAGACAAGGAAATCTTTATGAAAAATGCTGACATCATTCTTGCTCTCAGAAAAATTGATCTGACTAGTGCTTTAAATGTCATGCTTTGTGAGAAAGCAAGTAGGGATGTGAAGCAGGTAAGGACCTTTGTTCCTTATTCCGCAGACAACTCTACTTTCCCTGTCCAAGAAAAAGATGAGCACAAATAAAGTGCAACGATTACCTTTCATTTTTGGTGCACTATCTGAAGATGATGCCTTTCTCTTCACAGTCGTGGCCTCTGCTTTATTCTGCTTGTGTTGAAGATACTGAGCTTTCTGTTTCCAGATCTGTAGTTACCATGGTAAGAAAAGAAAGATTCGTAACACTAGATAATTTTGTTACCTGATGCCAGGACCTGGAGGCAGAGTGATGTTACACAGCTAACAGGTGAAGCAATACCGTGAGAAGAAAATGGATGCTTTTATGTTTGCAAGGGCAAGGTTTCCATATTTTCCACTTTTACATGCTTTGGGGGTATAGGTAGCATATTTCAAGGTATGGTGGCAATGCTGCCAGCACATTCTGACCTAAGCACCTAGTTTAGAGAAATCATTTTACAAAAACATCTCACACACACTCTCACCAGTTTATCCTTCTCAGGTAGCTGCTTCCACACTTCCGCCAGTTTTTTACTTAGCTCTCCAAAATCTGGCAGAAAGAAAGAAGAAAAATCTTTAAAACAAATTTGACCATAAAATCATGGAGAGAACACAGGACATTTACTGGCGCATCCATACACACTTAGGAAGCAAGTCATTCCACAACTGGAACTCGCCCCACTGTCCTGAAAACGTGCATTCCTGTTACTGTTTAAATGAAAAAAAAAAAAAAAGCTGGTACCAGGAATATGAAGTTACAGTGTCTTTACAGGAAAGTGACACAATGAAGGTAATTCCTTAAGTAAAAAAAAGAAAGAGCTAGAAATTTCTTTATCCAGATTAACAGCTTGTTTAAACTCAAATTCTAATACAATAATGAAATTCACTCCTGTCCCCTCTGCCACTTCTTATTCTAAGTAACATTGGCAGATTCTTTGCATTCTGTCAAAATTAAGAGGCTGGTCTAAAACAGAGACAATATGTTCTGCTAATTAATTGGACTCATGTACAAATAAGAGAAGAGAAGGGTGGATTATTCTCTTACCTATTCCAGGGTGCTCAGACACAATAGTCGTGCGATATTCCTTACAGAACACTTGATAAGCAGACATGTTTTTCTTCTTTGGCTAGTCAGAAGAAGAAAGGAAACAAAGGTTTTTAATTATGATGAGACCTTCTCCAGTTTAATAAGAATTTGACATTTATTGAAGACTTAAAGAAAGATATGATACTTAGATCAGGAACCTTAAAAAGCAGTGTTTTACATCTTCTGGCTGAATTTAGTGTTTATGAAAGCACAGGAATCAGTCAGAACCAGTCTTAGTTCGAGGCTTATCTTGCAAAACTCAACAAGCTGCTATTCTAAATTCAGGTTCAACACACAACTCTGCTAATGTACCTCAGTTTTAAAACTTAAAATAATAAAACCCAGTATGTGTTACACTATTCACAGTACTTATTATAGATCTGTCAAAACAATTCAGTCCTCATGATAATGTTTTGTTCCATTCTGTGCATCCTTACAAAGTACTTCAAATTGGCAGGAAAACAGACTGTGCAAGTACATTGACAGCAAAGGTATTGCAGTTGCCAAGATATCATCAGGGAAAACTTCCCAAATGAATAGGATAATGGCTGAACAGTTTTGGGCTCTGTCTGCCCATTTCCTCATACAAAGCATCATTTCTCTATCTGAACATGCAGAAAATGCTTTCCCCGTTTACTTACACAGCTACAGTTAAATCATTTGTAAACTTGTTCATATGCTAGCTACCATTTCTGCTACTCATATCTTTATGCAGTAACCATGGAGAACTGAATTTGTAAGTACAGGTCAAAACTGGGAACATGGTAGTCTATAAGAATTAGAATTTCATTTGACTATAGGACTAAATGGGTAAATATCTTAACTTTTCAGGTAAGAGCTTGATTCTAGATCACTATTTCAAAAGTCTGCCTGGGAATAGCTAGAACCAGTTACATTAGGAAAAGATGGAGATGTGCTTGGTACATGACCTGTACCAAGCAAAATTAAGCGTAACTTTCCCAGAGGACCTCTATCAGCCAAAGACTGTCTGTGTCACAAAGCCAGAACAAGATATACATTCCTTTTGCTACAAATAGGAATCACAGTAGCTGACACATTTTTCCTAACATGCTTCAGTGAAACCATTGACAACTGCTATCAGTTATATTTGTTTCAATTTAACATGCCTTTGTAATGGAGTGCCTAATTCGCCATTACCCACCACCCAATTTCTATCTTCCCTCCAATTTTTCCTTACTTTGTCTCTTTCTCTTTCCTTTTCTCTCTCCTTTTTCTCTTTNTTTTCTCTTTCCTTTTCCTTCTCTCTTTCCTTTTCCTCTTCTCTTTCCTTTTCTTTTTCTTTTTCTCTTTCCTTTTCCTTTTCTTTTTCTTTTTCTCTTTCCTTTTCCTTTTCTCTTTCCTTTTCCTTTTCTCTTTCCTTTTCCTTTTCTCTTTCCTTTTCCTTTTCCCATTTCTCAGTCTTGTCCTTCTCCTTGTCTTCCTTTTTCCTCCTCTTCTCACCTTGACCATCTGAGTGAAAACCAGCAGGAGGTGGAGGAACAACATAGGGGGTAGTGGAAGGTGGTGGTGACACTCTTACTTCTGCTGCTGCCACGGGAGAGTGCCCAGAACTCTTTTTAGACTTGGAGTGCTTCTTCTCTCGATGTTTCTCCTTGTCCTTTTTTTTCTTACTTTTTTTTGACTTCTTCTTCTTCTTGATTTCCCGGTAGGAGTCATCTATCACTAGCTCTCCAGCCTCCAACTCTCCACCAGAAGAAGAACCAGATTCTGGCGGTGCCTCCATACCTGAAATCTCATACTCACTTCCGTGGCCCTCGGAAGGCAGGGAGGTGTCAGCACCAAAACTCTCAGAAGGTGGGTGTGAGTCCGGAGGTGATTTGTGCTTTTTCCGGGATGACTTCAGGAAGCTCTGCAGATCATGACCCAGCAGGAATGAGCCTTGCTCATCTCGAGCTGATTTCTTGGAAGATTTCTTTGCAGCTGCTGGTGCTGAAGAGTAGGATGAAGAATCATCATCTGCTGCACTACTTTTCTCTTTTGGTGAAAGGATGAGCTTCATCTTCAAGCCATCAGGCTCACGAAGAGTAAGCGTCTCTGTGTTCACATAGAGAGGTTTCATTTTTTTAGATTTGTGGGAGCTGCCATCATCTACTGAGTGTTCCCCACTGCTCCCACTCAGCTTCTTCTTGGGATGCTCCTTTCTGCTTTCAGAATGGCCAGAGGAAGAATGAGATGATTTTTCAGAGGTCCTCTTTGAAGACTTTGAGCTTGTGGCCAAAGGTGAAGTGATAGCCTTGAGTAAATCCATGGTTGTATCAGCTGAGGATGGGCTAGAAGCTGCTTTTTTCTTCTTCTTTGATGGTAGATCCAAAGGTGAAACACCTGAAAATGATCAAGAGAAATGTACATCAAAATGATTCCCTTAAAGACAGCAAAGAGGGAAGTGGGAATCCTGCAAGATTTATGATTACAGCTAACAGATTTACATCCTGGCTTCAACAGAACATCTCTCAAGACTATAGCCAGCTCAGCCAGCCAGCCTTAGTGATACAATTCAGAGGCTGTGACACCTGAACAGGTCAAATAATTTAAGGAAAGAAGATAGTAGGAAAGTTCTTGAAGTTTCTGTCAAACTCCATTCTACTGTAAAATAACATACTTTGATGAAAAAATGTCTTACTGAAATTATATCTCAAGTGCAAGATTTTCATGCCATTTTTAGCCAAGGTAAACTGAACATACGAACTTTTTCATTCTGTAGACAGATTCTGATTAAACTTCAGCTTGGATTTCTCTTTCTATTGGGCCAAAAAATAATCCTAAACACGTTAAGCTTTTATGAACCAAATTGTCATTTTCTGGCCAACTTATTAATTGTGAGACTAACTGAACTGAAAAGCATTTAGTTTTCAACCTCATACATTCTATAAGTTCAGAGAAAGTAATATGACCTATAATTATATATTTATAATTATAAATAAGTATAATTATAGTTTGTAATGCAATAGGAAAAAGAGAAACGCAAATGTCAAATGGGAAAGCATGGCCTAGAAAACTTGTGAATGAAAAGGCAGTGGAAGATCTCTACTTGGCAACTTGTTAAGACAGACTCTGAAAATGTAATTCCCTAATCTTTTGCTGTCTGGTGCTGATCAGTGTCAGGTTTCTGATTACTTGTTTTAAGGCAGGTTGATGTACTCTCCTCCCATAAAATGCTAACCACACAGCTTGGTATGACACTGGTTTAAGAGCATCCTTTCCTTGAAGTCATGATTTGTCAGCCCCTTCCCCTGCCTGATTACTATCTTACCTCTGTAGCAGAACTCATCGGAGGAGTGCTTTCTCTTCTTTTTGTGAGCTTCTGTCCCTGGAAAAAACTCACTGTCCTGGAATAAGAAGAAAAAGGTTGCTGATAAATCAGAGGGAGATAATATAAGATTCAGATGGACTATTAATGTAGATAAAAATTTGTAGAAGGTATTAAGAGTTCTTTGTATGACTGCAACAACAAGGAACCCTAGGTATGAACCAGGACCATAATTCTAGGTGCTAAAAGGAAACATACTCTGTCCCCAAAAGCACACAGTGTAGGTTTAAAGACAAAATGCATGTTGCAGATAGGTGGGAGAATACAAAAAATGGTATTAGTTAGGATTAGTTTCAGCACATCAGCCACCTAATTGGCATTGAACTTTCTGTAGGCATTGCAGCACAACAGGGCTCCCAGGAAACTGAAAGACAGATCTCTGTAGGGAGGCCCCCCAAGTGAGAAGAGCAATATAAAAGAAAACTTGAAAAAGCACATTTGAAAAGTGTTAAAAAATGGGCAATGAAAGCCAGCACTTGGAGATCAGCTAGTGAATTGAGAAAAGACAGACGTCTACCTCTTAATAAAGCTAAGAAATCACTAAGCATGCATAGACTGTCAAGCCTTGAAAACAAGGGTGAGCAGTTCACGTTTACTATGCTGAAAAAGATAAGGAAATGACAGGAGGTACAAAGAGGTGACAACTCAAATGATGGGCCAAAAGTATGTCCTTAATATGCCATGTCACCTAATTATTATCTGTGTCTTGACCAATTTATGGTCTGAAACTGAAGCTCATCTACAGAATTCCATCAGCATGTGTGTTGGATTTGCAAGACCTGGTTTTTGGTAGCAGGGGGGCTACAGGAGTGGCTTCTGTGAGAAGCTGCTGGAAGCTTCCACCATGTCCAGCAGAGCCAATCCCTGGCTGGCTCCAAAGATGGACGTGCCACTGGCCAAGGCTGGGCCAATTAGCAATGGTGGTAATGCCTCTCTGATAACAGATTTAAGAAAAAAATCAAAACAACACTGGCGGTGCCGTTTTAATTCCAGCCAGAGAAGAGGGGAAGAGGGACAAGATGTGAGCAGAAAACAACCATGGAGACACCAAGGTCAGTGAAGAAGGAGGGACAGGAGATGCTCCAGACACCAGAGCCGAGATTCCTCTGCAGTTCATGATGAAGGCCATGGTGAAGCAGCTGTGCCCCTGCAGCCCATGGAGATCCACGGGGGTGCACAGATCCATCTGCAGCCCGTGGAGGAGCCCAAACCGGAGCAGGTGGATACCTGGAAGGAGGCTGTGATCCTGTGGGAGACCCCTGGAGAAAGAGGCCCTGCTCCCAGGCTGGAGCAGCCTGTCCTTGGAGGCCTGCACCCCATGGAGGAGTGACCCAGGCCGCAGCAGTGTGAGCGGGGCTGCTGCCCGTGGGATGGACTCACATTGCAGCAGTTCCCAGGGATGGACCACAGATGGACCACAGATGATGGACTGACCAAATAAACCCCATTCCCTGTCTCCCTGTGCCATTGGGGTAGGAGGAATAGCTGGGAGGAAGGAGTGGCGGGGCAGAAGGTGTTTTCTAAGGGTTCATTTTATTATCCTGCTCTGTTTCTGTGTGTGTAATAAATTCACTTTCATATCTCTAAGCTTGAGCTTGCTTTGCCTGTGATTCCCTCTTGGTCCCTTATCTCTCGTGGGTGCCTGGCATCTGGCCAGGGTCAACATACAACAGCGTGGTAGAAGATTTTAATTTTAAACTAGAACTTGTTTTCCAGATTAAAAAAAAATCAGAAGATAGTCACCTTTGAGCTAACAGCTAGCTCAAAGAGGAAAGTTTTGAAAAAACTTAAGTTGCCACTTTGTGATTTCAAGAGTTAAGGCCCCAAAATGGTGAAGAGGGAAAGGTCATCCCTCTCAAGAGCTATTGTTTCAAGCTGTGTGCAGAATCAGGAAGACAACAGAGTATCAGTTAATATTAGATACATCCTCTGCTGGCTATTTATACATCCATAAACTCTAATTTTTTTTTAATGTGTTTAAGAAGTTATTCATGGCGTCTTACGACTTGCAAGGTTCTACATCAAGACTAGGACAACATCCTACTACCTTATTTTCTAAGCCCAGAAAAATGAAAACCAGGGATTGATTCCCTTCCTTTTCCCCAGGAAAGTTACTGAACAACACAGGACATGATTAGCTGTTCTTGCTGTCTTCTACATGCATTTCTAAATTTAAAAAAAACAAAAAACAAGAAACCCATTCCATCTCTAGCTTTATGCATATCCTTTTCTCTGAGGGCTTCATACCTGAGTTGCTATCTCATCTTCCTCTTGCAGAAGATCCTTGTAAGAGCGTCTTTTCTCTCGCTGTATCCTGCCAGGTGCCAGCCCGTCATCAACACTTCGGTGACTCTCTAGGAACTCTAGGATTTATGTGAAATGGGAAAAAAGGAAGAAATGAAATACCCCATTAAGGAATGACAGACATGTGGACCGTGCACAAAATAGGCTAAGAGAGGAAGTTGGCACAGAGTGATGCACAAAACCCAACAAGCACAGGGGCCTGAAAGATACCAGTCTGCACTATCTGACCAGAGGGATTGGGCTTGGTGCTCTAACACAATCATTCAAGATTTAATTTCTAACACTCGTATATTCCTTCCTAAAGGCAAGTGGATCTAGAAATTTTACCATGACTAAATGTATCATTATCCCTGGTCCCCAGTTCCATTGACCTGGCAGGGAGAAGAAAGGCTGCAGTGGCAGAGTTCCCAATTAAAGTGTCTACATTAGGAAATACCACCCATTTCTTTTCAGTTCTAATACCAGTACTTTACACCTGGAAGTCAAGGGCTTGGGATCCTCCAGTAACTTGGCCAGGTTAAATTTAAGCGCTCCACAGCACACTAGCCTCCTTTGCCACTCTGACTGCATGGCGTGGCAAGGGTTGCAGAGGGCACCCTTTTTTTTTTTTTTTTTTCTTTTTCAAATCCCTCTGAGATTATGAAGCAGTCATACCTTCCTTCTTCTTGGCGCCATCATAAGCCATGGTGGTCCTGCAGGAGCCTGTGAATGAGTTGCCACGTCTGGGCTCCTTCCCCCGTTCCCATCTATAGGAAAAGGTCTGAGAAATAGAGAATGAAAATAACCCTTTCATAAAGAAGAATCACTATGTAAATTGGGAAGCTTTCACTGAAGCAAATAAGAATTCTCTGGAAGACAGTGGGAAAAGACAGGAATCTGCCTTCTGATGGGTTTGTGGCCACTCTTCAGGCTTGACAGATTTTTTTAAAATTAAAATGGATATTGCGTTATTTTAAAGATAGAAAAGACCACCTCTTTCTTATAAAATATCTAAATCACTGAAGCAATTTATTTAAAAAAATAGAAAGAGCGTGAGAAGACAACTGAGTTTGATCTTCAGGACACACAAAACTGCACCCAAACTGTATCAAAGCCATTGTTTTGTCAGGAGCCACTGTAACAAAGAGATTTCAAACCCTCGAATCTCAGATGAAGGCAAATAAGGGACCAGGAAGAAAAAATTAAATAACAAAAGAATTATTATTCATTTTTTTAACTAAAGGATGGCACATTTTGTAGTGAAGGCGTGCATGCTTCAGATATGTTTCCCAGTGCTACCACTACAGCCATTCTGAATGCCAGCCTGGGAGAGGGAATGCTGCTAGGCCTGCAGCAACCCAACTTCTGCCAGCCCCCAGCGTTCAGGCCTCCTGTAACCGAGTCACTCAGTTCCGGTTACTGGCATAGAGCAGGACAGTGCCATTATGGAATAGTCACACTCTGGTTCTCTCAGAGCAAACAGCTTTTGTCTCTGTCAGCAACCAGCTTAGCAAGAAAAGACTGACCTTCTGCCTATATGTGATTAAACCAACTCCCCCCAGTTGACTTTGTGTGTTTGTGCAGACATGCAAACATTCAGCCAAAAAGACCAAGCAATGTGTTCATCCCAGCTGTCACAGCAGCCTTGCCACACTGAAGTTACATTGGAATACCTTGGGAGAAGGGAACTTGTGCTTGTACATCCCCCACACACCTCAATTTCGTAAACAACTGGCTGATGCTGACAATGTACAACATATTCATTCTATAGTGGTTACTTCAGTGATACAACAAAGTCACATCAAGCTCGTGGGTACACAGGAGATGTTTCTGCTTAAATTCACAGGAATACAAGTTATTTCTTCAGGTTTTGGGAAACCATCCAGCACAGAATGTCAAATAAGCATTCTGACCATTATACATTGCTGGTAACAAACACAATTCTACCTACACACAAGAGCACTGCATGTGTACATGCATACAGCACTGCACTTGGCAATAAAAAAGAGCATCTTGCCACCTGTGGGCTCCTGATCTTGAACCACACGTTGACAACATTTTGTGATGTTCATTTGTCATACAGACTTCAGTGGGAAGACACACAGTACCAAAGCATTGTGCTCAAGAGGATAAGGGCCTAATAGAGATACTGCTCAGCAAAACAAAGCTGAAGACAGTAATTCACGAATGGATGACTCGGAGAAACTAAGATTTTCTTGTAGTTACATGCAAACCTTTTACTCTTTTAAAATCTTATCTGCTTGTCAGGTACAAAGGTTGGTAAATACTGCCCAAAGGGGCTCACAACCCAGACCTCTGATCCAGCGAATACAAAACATATCCTTAACTAGTCTCATCCTGTTAAACCCGATTAGGTTCTCCTACTTCAAATTCTTGTGTTTCAGCCGTAATCGCACAGACTCAGTGGGGAAGCTCTCCGTTCACGCCTCGCGTTCCTTAACGCACCCGCCTGGGGGATCAAGGCCCAGCCTTGCTCTTCTGCAGCCCTGGGGCTCTGCAGGAACCCCTGCACTTCCGTCCCACTGACCGCGGGGACTGCCTCCCTCGCCCCATTTCCCGCCGGCGCTCCCAGCCGGGGCCATGCAAGCACGCGAGACGGCCGGGAATTTCGCGCGCAGCCGAGGGTGAAAACGCTGGCACCGGCCCCTCCGCAGGCACGGACACGGGGCCGGCCCGTCCTGCGCATGCGCCCCGACACCCCCCGGAGCCCGGGCCCCACCGCGGCCTCCGTTCAAAGAGGGCTCGGTCGCTCTACTCTCGCCTGCACGTTTCCTCACCCGAGCGGGCTCCAGCCTCACGCCAGCCCGCGGCTCCGCCCCTGCAGCAGGCCCGGACGTGCCCCGACTGCGGGGCCGCCCAGCGGCGACAGAGCCCGCCGGCGCCGAGCCGCGGCCGCAGGGTGGGGACGGGCCGCGGCCGCCTCACTCGGCTCCGCCGCTTCCCGCCGCGCCGCCGCCCGCGGCTGCCATCTTGGACAGGGAGACAAGGGACCCGCGCCAGAGGCGGCCAGCCGAGCGCCGAGCGCCTCCAACGCGGCACCCGCGAGGTGGGGAAGAGGGCGGGGCGCGGGCTTGCCGAGCGCATCGATGGCTCGGTGTGGCCCGGCCCTGGCACGGTTTCCCGGGAGCCAGGGGGGGCTCCTGGGCCGGGCCCCGGCTCTGGCTCTGACCCCAGCCACCACCTGTGGAGCGGTGCCAGCCTTCCCCTGGCTTGGGCGCAAGCTCATCTTAGTGTGTGCGGGTGCTGTGCGATCCCGGCACAGCTTCTCCTCTCTCATCGTCCCTGTCTGTGAGAGATTGAGCGGGCTGGGCTTGCAGCCCGGGTTAGTTGTTGGCTTCTTGCTCCTGCCGCGGTGGGTCAATGGGAACGAGTGAAATCGTGTTACTAAACTGTCAGAGAACCAGCACTTTCATGAGATAAGTCACGTGCGTGAATGGGCACATCTCCCGCAAAACGATCTGATTCCCCGAGCAACTGAGTGGATGCACAGGTGGGGATTCAGGGCCAGCTGGGGCAGAGATAAGCGCGTCTGAACAGCACACTCGGGGCTACTGCCCGTGAAAGCATCACGCAACCCTCACACCCATTCTGATCGACTGTCCAAAGGTGGCAGGCAAGAGAAAGGCAAATTACCCCAGCATCTTCTAAAGGGCTCATTCATTACTGCAAAGGATTCAAGACAGAGGTAAAAAAAGCTCAGGAAACAGCCAGGTCAGAAAAGAAGCATTTTTCCCACTAGGTTATCTCTTCTTCACTCTGACCTCTTGGGAGATTCAACAAACCTCATTTCACAGTTACCTTAAATCCGATCATCTCCACTGATGCAAGAGTTGTGTTTTTATTTAGATGCTGGCAATACCCCCGTGACTCTTTGGCAGAGGCTGCTCACAGTCACATGCTGTCTGCAGACTACAGTTCCCAGCCGTGCCTGAGGTTAAACCTGATCCATCACAGACAGGCCATTCCCCCGCCCTTACAGATCCCCTTTCTGGTCCTGCTGATGTTTTTGTGTCCTAACAAGTACAGAATGATGACAGTAATTATTTACAGTCCAGTAATTTGAAGAGAATAGAGGCCTATGCCTGTTACACTGTGTGAAAGTGTAGTTTGATCCAAAGTGAGGGGTACAGCCTGTACGCACAGATCAACATCTGCAAGTGCAGCAGCTGTAACACATCAGGGTAAAAATTCACCAGCCTTAGGCTGAGCACAAAGCCTGTGCAGATGTTCTCGTGCACGTACATGTGTGCCTGCTGCTGGTGAAACTAAAATCACTCCTTGCCCTCCAACCTGTGATTCAGGGAGGAGTCACCAAGGTGAAGAAGTGCCTCTGCAAATTTATGACCAGGACCTTGCAAGAGCTGAACATGACATGACCTGCTCCTTACCTCTGCTTATTGGTGATGTTTCTAGGGGTAGATTCAAAACCACAATTCCCATGTTCTCACAGTCTTCAGCTTTCTTCCTTGTATTACAGGCTGTACAAAAACATCTATGGAGATAACAGAAACATCAGTTAACTCCCGGGAGCACCAGGCCTATGGGTCAGGTGGAGGCAGAATGGGAGCAAGTCAGAAGGAGCCGTGAGCATGGTTTGGAGAGTCCATGTGCAGCCCAAAGGAACAGGGATTCAGATTGCTTTGAAAATTGAAAGCTTGAATTAGCTGAATACTTGATGATAGCAAGCATTTGGTAATCATAGCTAGTAAATGTGTAGAGATGGTGTGTTTTATATTCTGCACCCTAGAATGAGAAAGCATTTGAGATCCCCTGCAGTTTAATGTTTTTAGTGATGAATAGTTTGTAGGTATTAGATTGTGTCAGGGACTGTGTGTGGATGAGAGAGAGTAAATTTGCAGGTGAATTTGCAAAAATGAGCACATAGAAGGATACTTGCACATAAAGCCACTGAAGCATCAATCATTCAGACTTCCCCTGAATCTATCCAAGAGATCTATCCAAGTTCCTTTCCTCCCACAGAACAACCGTAATAGTAATTGTAATTGCAACAACAATAACATGTAGTCTCTCCTACTGCACTTTTCATCAGTGAATAAATGCTCAGAAAAATTCATTTAAATCATTCCCATTTTCAGAGCTCATAAAGAGAACCAGCCAGCACAAAACACTAGACAGCTTAGCCTTTCCCTTTTCTAGAAAATCCAGGAATCTCTTTAGAGTATACACCTAGATTAAACAGGTCAGGTGGGGAAAATGTCAGAATGCTGATAGCAAATTTAAGAGAGTCACAACCCGTTCAAATCCTTAACACTTGACTGTATTGTTTCTTTGTACTCTGGAATATAAGAGGCCATAGCTTTTAAGACCTGAAGGGCAGCTTCAGTCAGTCTCAGACTGTTGTAAGAATACTGCTTATTCCTTTTTCTCAGAGCACCTTGCATTCTTTTGCTTACATCCCTGGGAGAGAAACTGCAATAGGGTACATGGCATGTTCCCTCAGGTGTCTTCTTGGCCGAGAGATACATATTGTATAAAATGCTCTTGCCAGTGCAGGACATTTTAGGATGTGTGGATGGTTTCCTATGCTTAATGCAAGATTAGTTATGTGTAAGGGTTTACTGCCCATGAAGCCACCCAATATGGCCTTGCTTTCCTCACATTATTTCCACCATGCATCCTTGTCTGCTTATTTTCTTCTGACTGAAAAACAATCCTAGTCTTTAGATTTAGTAGCCCTCTTTTGTTTCATGGGTTTTAGTACTTAGTTCTGTGGTGTCTCAAGTGCAATGAATGTAAGAGGAATGAATAATAACATGAGGACAAGCTTACAGCCAAGTTGTGTACTGAAATAAATTCAGCACTCAGAGCTGTATGAACAATTATCAGTTTTCCCTGCCATAGTTTGCAACTCATAAATCTCTTTTCACTCCTGTCCTGGTTTCTCATATTTTTTTCCTAGATTCCAAGATGATTTGGCATTAACTGGAATGGGAACTGGTTTAAAACCTCTGATCTCCACCTATCCAAGAAAAGCCTGCTTTATTTTGCACAGACAGTGTTACACTTCTCTGTGCACATTACAAGACTTGTATGTTACTAGCTACCAAGCTGCCCTTAAAAAGGAAACACAACTTGTTACAATTGAAGAGGTTCTACGAAAACTAGATATATTTTTAAAGGCTTATGGCTGTGAATATGGAGGAAGTGACCATGATGTCACAGTGACTTTAGACCTTGCTTGCTTGCTTGCCAATTGCCTCAGGCATATAATTTCTTTAGTCTTATTTATAAACAATACTGGTGACTCCTGTTTGGATGCAAGGACTTGCTTCCTTAGAGGATCAAAACTTCAAAAGATTTGTTATGTGCATTGTTTTGGTATTGGGGCTTTACTTCAATTACTTCCCATTCATCTTTGCTTTTTTGCAGGATGCATTCATCTTCATGCCTCTTCATCTTTCAGTATAGTCGTTAATGAAACCACAAGGGTGTGTGCATTCATTTGTAACTGTCAATACAACAGCCTGAATGCCTTCCAGAGTCACAGCATCTGTCACAGTGGGGACACACCTTCTCCCCCTGCTTCTGGTGCTGCACCCTCTGTATTCATGTGCTGAGAGAGCTAAGGTGAGATGGGAAGTCAGTGTCCATCTGGTAGGTAAAAAATACGGTGAATTACAGTAGGGTTCATGGGGTCCAGAGAGGAAGAGCGTGTTCCTGGATATAGTTAGGCAAAGAGAGAAGGACTCTACTGGGGAAAGGCTAAATGCAGGTAATCAGTCAGCATTGAATTTGCCTCTCTTCACTGATTTTGGTGTGTCTCTTCTCACCACCTGCCGGGGAGGTAGAATTGGTTTAATCTGAGTTTCATGAAGCCATGCAAGGCCTCTTGCACTGCTTTCAGCACTGAGCTCTCCCTCCAAGCCTGCTCCCTAGAGACCTTGCTGGTCTCTGCTCACAACCCTGGTCCCATAAAACATCAGGCATTTGGGTCTATTTGTATTCTTGATTTGCATTTTCCTTTTTTCCTTTGCATCTGTTTATTTATTTAATTTTCTTGTCTCATACCTTGATTCCATTATAGCCCTCTTCTGTATAGGCCAGACTGACCTGCTGTCGTGGGTTGACCCTAGCTGGATGCCAGGCACCCAGTGAAAGCTGCTTGCTCGCTACCCCTGCAACTGAACAGAGGGGAGAAAGTTTGACAAGGGGTTCGTGAGTTAAGGACCGGGAGAGTTC